>CM033714.1:37356926-37364426 GCA_019671005.1 Hibiscus mutabilis
CCCATCAAGAAATAGAACCGACTAATCCTAAGTCAAAGGATCGAGAAACTCAACAACGCCACTATTCTTGAACAACTTGGAGCTGGCTTTCCTTTCGCACTATTACGGATACGAAAATAATGGAAAAAGTTGGATTCAATTGTCAACTGCTCCTATCGGAAATAGGATTGACTACGGATTCGAGCCATATACACATGGTTTCATAAAACCGTACGATTCTCCCGATCTAAATCAAGCAGGTTTTACATGAAGAAGGTTTGCCTCAGCATGTTCTATTCGATACGAGTAGGAGAAGTGGTATTCTTAAAAAAATAGAGAAATCAGAACCAAGTCAAGATGATACGGATCTGCCCCTTCTTCTTGCGCCAAAGATCTTACCATTTCCGAAGGAACTGGAGTTACATCTCTTTTCCAGTTCCATTCAAGAGTTCTTATGTGTTTCGACGACCCTTTAAGACCCCGAAATTTTGACAAATTCCTTTTCTTTTCTTAGGAACACATACAAGGTTCGTCACTACAAACAGGAAGAGTTAAAAATAAAGGCTTTGCAAAACGATCTAGAAAATAATTGATACGGTTTGATTCCTCAACCCAATTAGGAGTACCCCTAGAGCCCACTTCTTCCCCATACTACGAGTGAAAGGGAAAATGTAAAGACTACCATTAAAGCAGCCCAAGCAAGACTTACTATATCCATGTGTATTATGTCCCCCATCTCTATGAATATGAAACAAATATGAAGGAATTTTTCCATTATTGTTCACTAATAATAGTGAAATTCTTGGCGCAGAGTCAAAAAGAACAGGGAATTCGACACACCGCCGTTGATGAAACACTTCAATAAATCCGCTTAGAACAAGTTCTTATATGATTTCTAGTAAAATCGAGAACCATTAAGCACAAGCAAAATACGCAGTAACACTTTTGTAAGTATCAAAAAAATGTTACTCACATGTATCAATAATAAGACTTATTCCTTCTTTTGGCGTCCCTCATTAAGTAAAAGCCAATTATCTATCCAATCTAATATTAATTGGATGCCTGAACACTTAGAGACTTTCATCAGTCTGTCTACAAAGTATCTTCCAACCCTTCTACAATACAACCATTCATTAGTTAATTAGACACTCCCGTTATCCAATCTAATTCAAGACTCCTAGTAGCCCCCTCGGGGTTCCCATATCAAGATTTACTGATTCCCTTCCACTACTTTAGTTTTTCCTTGAATCCTGGACATTAGGAGACGTTAGGATTTTGAGTTTTTTGTTGATCAGGCGACACCCAGATTTGAACTGGGGAATAAGGGATTTGCAGTCCCCCGCCTTACCGCTCGGCCATGTCGCCAAAAGGCTACAAACAAAAAAATGAGTGTATCCCTTTTTTATTTTTAGATCGGATCCATGCCTTCAATTGGTTATAGTATCTCAAGACACACAATATCTAAAAACTTTCCCTTTCTTTTTTCTATTGAAAAAGAAAATGTGGATTCTCAGTGAGAAAAGTAAAAATTCAGGACAAATAAATTGGAACCATTAACTATTAACTATTGACTGCAAATTTATGGACGATTCTTCTTCACTTGTCTTTTTCTAATGGTATAAGAAAATAAAACTGGATACATAACCAATCAGTATTGATTTTTTTCAATAAAAAAACTTTCTGAATTTCAATTATATTATAATAATATAACAGCAATTATGCGTCTATGTAAACCCCAGAGCATAAGTTGTTACACAGTTATAGTTATCTAATGATGTATTTTATCTATCTAGATATGATGTTCATAGGGAATCAGCAAGAAATTATCGTGTTTCAATTTTTCATTGAATAGATTAAAAGAAAAATTGAATTTTTGATAGAGCACGCCATGTCTTGTCTCCACCAGAGCGCTATAATGGAAGAAAAGAAAGACATATATAAATAGAAATGCTATATCTGCACATGTTTAATAAATACAAGTCCTCTTTTCGTACGACTTCAATCATATTCTAAATATTCTACTAAAAAATAAAAAAACGAAAAAGTGGGTAAAAACATCTCTCTTCTCTGCGAATCATTTTTTGAACAATGGAGTCCATGAAAAAATTAAGCGCTAGAAAAATCAACTCTCTCCCTATATATATTTTATATATATTTTATGATTATTTTGTCTTTCATCTCAACGAACAGATCAAATCAGGAATTCTTTTCATTTTTCTGGTATTCAATCGGATTGGAATATGTAATATCATAATAATGGTAGAAATTGAATTATTATTTTCTTTTATATTCTAGACAAAACTCCATACGGCTAAATGGCATTTATCAATTCTTTTCTGTATCTGTTTGTTATAGTTATAAATATAAATTCAAATTTGAGTATAATTTTTCTTCTTCCGTTAATACGCATTTCATATTTCACACATTCCATATATATTATATGGAGTTAGATAAAATTTATATGGAGTTAGATAAAATTTCATGTGATTCAAGAAATGAATAGAAATTCAATTCCATCATTATTATATCGATTCGTATGATTCGATGAAGAATGAGAAAAGAATGGGATTTTTTTATAAGCGGGAAATTCAAAATGCTCGGAGATGAAAAATGGGAAATGTCTACAATACAGGTTGAATCGGATACAATTTGAAGGATTTTGTGGGTTCATGGATCGGGGCTTAACAGAAGAACTTTATAAGTTTCCAAAAATTGAAGACACAGATCAAGAAATTGAATTTCAATTATTTGTGGAAACATATCAATTGGTGGAACCGTTGATAAAAGAAAGGGATCTTTGTATATGAATCACTCACATATTCTTCTCAATTATATGTATCCGCAGGATTAATTTTGAAAACCAGTAAGGATATGCAAGAACAAACAATTTTTATTGGAAACATTCCTTTAATGAACTCCTCGGAACTTCTATAGTAAATGGAATATACAGAATTGTGATCAATCAAATATTGCAAAGCCCCGGTATCTATTATCGATCGAATTGGATCATAACGGAATTTCGGTCTATACTTTGGTACCATAATATCAGATTGGGGGAGGTTAGAATTAGAGATTGATAGAAAAGCAAGGATATGGGCTCGTGTAAGTAGGGAAACAGAAAATATCTATTCTAGTTCTATCATCAGCTATGGGTTTGAATCTAAGAGAAATTCTAGAGAATGTTTGCTACCCTGAAATTTTCTTGTCTTTCCGACCGATAAGGAAAAAAATTGGGTCAAAAGAAAATGCCATTTTGGAGTTTTATCAACAATTTTCTTGTGTAGGCGGGGATCCGGTATTTTCTGAATCCTTGTGTAAGGAATTACAAAAGAAATTCTTTCAAGCAAAGATGTGAATTAGGAAGGATTGGTCGACGAAATATGAACAGAGATTGAATCTTAATATACCTCATAACAATACATTTTTGTTACCATGAGATATATTGGCAGCCGCGGATCATTTGATTGGAATGAAATTTGGAATGGGTACACTTGACGATATGAATCATCTGAAAAATAAGCGTATTCGTTCAGAGCGGATCTCTTACAAGACCAATTCGGATTGGCTATGGTTCGTTTAGAAAATATAGTTAGAGGAACTATATGCGGAGCAATTAGGCATAAATTGATACCGACTCCTCGAATTTGGTAACTTCGACTCCATTAACAACCACTTATGAATCCTTTTTCGGATTACACCCATTGTCTCAAGTTTTGGATCGAACAAATCCATTGACACAAATAGTTCATGGGAGAAAATTGAGTTATTTGGGCCCGGAGGCTTGACCGGGCGAATCGCTAATTTTCGGATACGAGATATCCATCCTAGTCACTATGGACGATTTTGCCCAATTGACACGTCCGAAGGGATCAATGTTGGACTTATTGGATCCTTAGCAATTCATGCCAGGATTGGTCATTGGGGGTCTCTAGAAAGTCTATTTTATAAAATCTTTGAGAGATCAAAAAAGCACAGATGCTTTATTTATCCCCAAGTCGAGATGAATATTATATGGTAGCGGCAGGAAATTCTTTGGCCTTGAATCGGGTATTCGGGAAGAACAGTTGTTCCGGCTCGATACCGCCAAGAATTCCTAACTATTGCATGGGAACAGGTTCATCTTCAAGTATTTTTCCTTTTCAATATTTTTCTATTGGAGCTTCCTCATTCCTTTTATCGAGCATAATGACGCGAATCGGGCTTTAATGAGTTCTAATATGCAACACCAAGCAGTTCCGCTTTCGTCGCCCGAGAAGTGCATTGTTGAATCGGGTTGGAACGCCAAGTGGCTCTAGATTCAGGAGTTCCGCTATAGCTGATCACGAGGAAAGATCATTTCTACCGATATCATCGACAAGATTATTTTATCGGGCAATGGGGATGCTCTAGGCATTCCATTAGTTATGTATCAACGTTCCAAAAAAAATACTTGTATGCATCAAACTGCTCGGGCTCAGCGGGGTAAATGCATTAAAAAGGGACAAATTTTAGCGGATGGTGCCGCTACGGTTGGTGGCGAACTCGCTTTGGGCAAAAACGTACTAGTAGCTTATATGCCATGGGAAGGTTACAATTTTGAGGATGCGGTACTCATTAGCGAGCGTCTAGTATATGAAGATATTTATACTTCTTTTCACATACGAAAATATGAAATTCAGACTCATGTGACAAGCCAAGGTCCTGAAAGAATCACTAACGAAATACCGCACCTAGAAGCCCATTTACTCCGCAATTTAGAAGAGAAGAGTTATAGAATGGATTGCTACCTATGCCTAGATCGCAGATAAATGGAAATTTTATTGATAAGACCTTTTCAATTGTAGCCAATATCTTATTACGAATAATTCCGACAACTTCAGGAGAAAAAGAGGCATTTACTTATTACAGAGATGGTGCGATTTGATTATTATATATATTAATATATATATATATATATTTTACTTTATTTACTTTTTTATTTACTTTACCGCTCTCAGTCTTAGGAAAAAGACATATTATTCAGAATAGAAAAAAAGACCATTGAAAACAAAAAAGAAATCTACGCTTGTTGAAGGTGAAGTTTATAAATAAAGCAATTCCTTACACGTCGTGTATCCCCGATTAATGCAACCTCAGATGCTTCAATTGTTGATTCGAGTATTGAGCGAAAGGTTACACCTATGGTATGGGTCTGTATTGTAGGTCAACCCTACTACACTAGTACCAATAGGCGGCATAGAGGAAGAAGCACTACACCTAGGAATCAACAACACGAAAACTTTGTTATTAATGATTCCCTTTCTTTATCGGGATCGGAACTAAGAGAAATGGTTGGGACAACAAACATCCATCTTGTTCGTACTTTGGATACCCATATAACCATCGAAGATTGTTGAAGTGACTAATTCCTAGAAATTAAGGAGCGTTGAGAACAAAGAAATTGTTGAAGTTTACTTTTTTATCTAATACGAACACGCTTGATGGTAAGAAAAGATCTTTTGCAAGAGGGTTGGCTAGAGATTTCTTGTAAAAACATTAGCCCTGCTCAGTTCATAATGACAATCTTTCGACCTTTTTTTAATTCCACGGATTATTCTCATTATGCACATAAAGGAGGAGCCGTATGAGGTGAAAATCTCATGTACGGTTTTGGAACGGAGAATTCTTTGAATCGAATGACGAACGTAACGGATGTCGGCTCAATCCGAAGGAAATTATGCGGAGGCCTTACAGAATTATTATGAAGCTATACGACTAGAAATTGATCCCTATGATCGAAGTTATATACTCTATAACATAGGCCTTATCCACACAAGTAACGGAGAACATACAAAAGCGTTAGAATATTATTTTCGAGCACTAGAACGAAACCCGTTCTTACCCCAAGCTTTTAATAATATGGCTGTGATCTGTCATTACGTGCGACTATCTCCACTATAGAAATAATAAAAGGAAAGAGCAAATACGCTAGTAAATAAATACGGGGCCGGGTCATTTCTCAAGAACAATAGCTAAGGGACCCGATACTACCACGTGGATCTGGAACCTACATGTCGATGCTCACGATTTCGATAGCCATACCAGTGATTTGGAGGAGATTTCTCGCAAAATATTTAGTGCCCATTTCGGTCAACTCTCCATCATCTTTCTTTGGCTGAGCGGCATGTATTTCCACGGTGCTCGTTTTTCCAATTATGAAGCATGGCTCAGCGATCCTACTCACATTGGACCGGCGCCCGGTGGTTTGGCCAATAGTGGGCCAAGAAATCTTGAATGGTGATGTGGGTGGGGGTTTCGAGGAATACAAATAACCTCTGTTTTTTTCAGATTTGTGAGCATCTAGAATAACTAGTGAATTACAACTCTATTGTACCGCAATTGGTGCATTGGTCTTTATGCCTTAATGCTTTTTGCGGTTGGTTCCATTATCACAAAGCGGCCCCAAAATTGGCTTGGTTCCAAGATGTAGAATCTATGTTGAATCACCATTTAGCAGGGCTACTAGGGCTTGGGTCCCTTTCTTGGGCGGGGCATCAAGTACATGTATCTTTACCGATAAACCAATTTCTAAATGCTGGAGTAGACCCTAAAGAGATCCCACTTCCCCATGAATTTATCTTGAATCGTGATCTTTTGGCTGAACTTTATCCCAGTTTTGCTGGGATTCCTATACGTAGTTTTTGTAGATGTGTTTCCGGGTATTCTTTTATCATTTCGTCCAACAGGAAGAGTTCCTCTACTTCTATGAATTGTTCTAGAATACTATTTTCTTGAATATCATTCAAAAAGGTTTCGGATTGCCTAGCATCCCACCAATTAGTAATCCAAGATTTCAGACTTTTATTAAATGAGAGAGAGATCCACCAGGGCAAAAATACTATAGATGCGAGATATAGAAGGGGAGTGAATGCTTTCTTTTTTGCCATTTTTTCATCTGTGAATTGTTAATGAACCCACCTCATTCGTTGACTTTATGTGATCTAATCTTTCTATCAAGCATGCCTTTCATTATATTATTTCATTATATTATAAGGTAGGGGCCCATGAATCTAGTCTCTTTTTTTGATTGAGTGCTTAGTCCTTGAATCTAAAAAGAATACGTAAATAGAAAAAAAAGAATCCATTTTGAATTGAATGTTCGAATGAAATATCTATATTATTGTTATATTGATATTGTTTCAGATATCTCAATTGATCAAATTCAAGCAATTGCCCTCTTTTGATAATCGCCAGAAAAGAACCGCTTCAAATAATAAAGATTGTTCTATTCAAATTTTGAGGCGAAGGAGCGCTCGCTATATTCTCGTATCTAACGTATCAACTCAAAATATTGAAACTAAAAAGCGAAAATCCTTATTTGAAATACGTGGACAAAAAAACTTTTTTATGTTATGACTCTTCCGTATCGTCTGCATTGGTTCGAATGGGCATTCTCAAGAAACTTCAATTTAGTTACGCTATAGAAAAAGAGGATTCTTGGCTTGAGTTTTTTCCTCCTCGGCGAAAGCATTTATTCTCTGCAATTCATTTCAAAAGACTTCA
>CM033714.1:37366023-37368523 GCA_019671005.1 Hibiscus mutabilis
TATCGATCGTGACCTTGATACGGAGCTGGAGCTTCTAACTATGATGAATGCGTTAACTATGGATATGATGTCGGAAATAGACCGATTTTATATCACCCTTCAATTCGAACTAGCAAAAGCAATGTCTCCTTGCATAATATGGATTCCAAACATTCATGATCTGGATGTGAATGAGGCGAATTACTTATCCCTCGGTCTATTAGTGAACTATCTCTCCAAGGATTGCGAAAGATGTTCCACTAGAAATATTTTTGTTATTGCTTCGACTCATATTCCCCAAAAAGTGGATCCCGCTCTAATAGCCCCGAATAAATTAAATACATGTATTAAGATACGAAGGCTTCTTATTCCACAACAACGAAAGCACTTTTTTTTCTTTCATATACTAGGGGATTTCACTTGGAAAAGAAAATGTTCCATACTAATGGATTCGGGTCCATAACCGTGGGTTCCAATGCACGAGATCTTGTAGCACTTACCAATGAGGCCCTATCGATTAGTATTACACAGAAGAAATCAATTATAGACACTAATACAATTAGATCTGCTCTTCATAGACAAACTTGGGATTTGCGATCCCAGGTAAGATCGGTTCAGATCATGGGATCCTTTTCTATCAGATAGGAAGGGCTGTTGTACAAAATGTACTTCTAAGTAATTGCCCCTTAGATCCTATATCTATCTATATGAAGAAGAAATCATGTAACGAAGGGGATTCTTATTTGTACAAATTGTACTTCGAGCTTGGAACGAGCATGAAGAAATTAACGAGACTTCTTTATCTTTTGAGTTGTTCTGCCGGATCGGTCGCTCAAGACCTTTGGTCTCTACCCGGACCCGATGAAAAAAATGGGATCACTTCTTATGGGTTCGTTGAGAATGATCTGATCTAGTTCATGGCCTATTAGAAGTAGAAGGCACTCTGGTGGGATCCTCACGGACAGAAAAAGATTGCCGTCAGTTTGATAATGATCGAGTGACATTGCTTCTTCGGTCCGAGCCGGGGAACCCTTATATATGATGCAAAATGGATCTTGTTATATCGTTGATCAGAGAAATCTCTATGAAAAATACGAATCGGAGTTTGAAGAAGGAGAAGGAGTACTCGACCCGCAACAGATAGAGGAGGATTTATTCAATCACATAGTTTGGGCTCCTAGGATATGGCGCCCTTGGGGCTTTCTATTTGATTGTATCGAAAGGCCCAACGAATTGGGATTTCCCTATTGGGCTGGGTCATTTCGGGGCAAGCGGATCATTTATGATGAAAATGATGAGCTTCAAGAGAATGATTCGGAGTTCTTGCAGAGTGGAACCATGCAGTACCAGGCACGAGATAGATCTTCCAAAGAACAAGGCTTTTTTCGAATAAGCCAATTCATTTGGGATCCTGCGGATCCACTCTTTTTCCTATTCAAAGATCAGCCCTTTGTCTCTGTGTTTTCACACCGAGAATTCTTTGCAGATGAAGAGATGTCAAAGGGGCTTCTTACTTCCCAAACAGATCCTCCTACATCTATATATAAACGCTGGTTTATCAAGAATACGCAAGAAAAGCACTTGAATTATTGATTCATCGCCAGAGATGGCCTAGAACCAATAGTTCATTATCTAATGGATTTTTCCGTTCTAATACTCCATCCGAGAGTTATCGTATTTATCAAATCTGTTCTATCTAACGGAAGGCTATTGGATCAAATGACAAAGACATTGTTGAGAAAAAGATGGCTTTTCCCGGATGAAATGGTTGTTGCTATCTGCTCCAATAACGAATCATTGGTTTAATGAATAACTAAATAAAATAGATAGACCTTTCTCTTCGTCTCGGTCGATGGATCTTCTCAACTGGAGGATCCCTTTATATGGATAATATATGGATAACACACATTCCAGTTGACCGAGCCTAATTCTAATTGTTTTGTTCGAAGCAAAGATATCCACGGGGCGGTTCGCCTATTCGGATATTCACGACCGAGAAGTACTGGATTCTCTTTCGGATAGGTCTGAAAGGAGAAGGAAAGCTGGAATGCCACCCGGCGTCTATTATTGAATTCACCCGACCCGATAGTACCCATTTTGGGAACGTCCAGTGCCAATTTATATTGTATCAATCTACCCTTGTGTGCGTGATTCCTATTGAAGCATATACTCGGGGGTGGGTGCGGGCGAAACGATTTCAAAGCGGACTCCATATTCATTAGATAGAGAAAATCACCAAGATATATTGATCCTTTTTGTCAAACTTATTCCAATTCAATGAGCATTCTCAATATTATGCCTTGAAGAGAGGACTCGAACCTCCACGCTCTTTAGCACACAAGATTTTGAGTCTCGCGTGTCTACCATTTCACCACCAAGGCATCTTGAAAGTGAATCGTATTCCATGAATATGATATCTATCTAGTGTGATGTATGGAATATATGACAAAGGTGGAGTGTTGGAGTATTTCTATTGATCGGTCATGTCATATAGGCCCGAGTCGGACATCCAATTGCTTGA
>CM033714.1:37376023-37630054 GCA_019671005.1 Hibiscus mutabilis
TAAAAGACCACAAAAAATATTAAAGCAAAAATATTAAAACCTCACTACTTTGAAGCAAAATAATAAACAACAGTAAGGGACTAGAATGGAATAAAATCAAAACAGAAGGCTTACAACTCAAAATAAAAAAAAATCGACATTTAGGGATCTAATAAAGAACCGGGTAAAACTCATGAGGACTAAGGCTATAAATAACCCATGCGGCAAGCTCGAAATGAAAAGTTCGAAAACGCGGAGGTCCTTGGGGCGTAATTTAGCCATTTGAAAATGGATTTCGAATAGATTTCGGGACGAAATTGGAAAACTTGGAAACATAAAAGGGATTAGGTTTGTAATTATCCCAAGGGGCGAGATCATTTTGAAAAATCCCGAAACGCAGGATGGTTTATGATGCAATTAGGCCATTTTTGGAAAAGGGTTTGGCTATAAGTTCCCCCAACCGGCCTCCCCTCTCTCTTTTTCTCATTTTTTTAAAGCTTTAGGATAATATCCCTTCATTCTCTCATTTTCTCTCAAAAACCAAACCTGAAGCCTTCGATGAACCCAGAAACCGGCCGCCGCTAATTGGCGCCGGCGAACCCAAAAAAACCACCAAAACAAACCTTACTTCAACCTAAACTCGAATCCCAACTTGGATTTAAAGAAAAAAACTCCTATTTGTCTTAGATCTAAGAAAATACGAAGCGAAAAACCATTTTCCCCTTTTTTTAAAAAAAATATACAAAACGATACCAAAAGGGACCTCCCACTCTTTTCAGTTCACCATGTTCAGTTTTGGAAACTAATGCGGCTTATTACTGGTGAGGGGAGATCCAATGACAGCAAAGGTAAAAGAACTTCCCCACCCTTCTCCCTTTTTGTTATTTCTAGAGTATCTACATACATGCAACACTAAAGACAAATGTATACCTTTTTATTTTTCGTGTTCAAAAGATGAACGAAAGAGTGAGATCTCTCTTTTTTGTATTTCTGGGAAAACTGATTACAATTGAACTGCCTGATTTTCGTTTTTTGAGTTACATATATCTCTCTCCCTTTTTGGTTTTCTCGACTAGTACATAAGATATAGTCTTTTTTATATGATTTTTTTATGCCTTTCCGTTTTCGTGTCTTTGGCATGCCCGGCCATGCTTGGTGGTTGGTACGGCCGGCATAGGGAGCGGCATGGTGGAGGTGACCGTTCGACTGCGCAGACTGGCGTCTCGGGAGACGAGGCGATTATTACTGCCAGAATCATTTCTATCCGTTGGGTCAGATCTGATCCAATGGTTAGGACCGCTCGATGATCAGATGGTTGAGATGGGGCCTCGGAAATGATGTAGTGGTCCGGGATCGCGCCACGTGGCCTGAAGAAGATGGCCGATCTTGCACGTGTCTCACACGCGCGAGTGGAGAATCCAACAGCCCGCGCGTGGACTTCACGCAGTAGATGAGGGGTCTATATGCTTCAATCATGGCTGTTGGATCCAGATCTGATCCAACGGCCCTCGTGTAGCTGCGCAAGATAAAAGGATGATATCAGGGCTCCATTATCTGATGTGGGTTAGGGTTTCTTAGGATGTGGGCTGGGTTTAGGCCGATCATGCCTTGTAATAATATTAATATTTTCAGGCCCTGTAATATGTAATGGACTTGGACTGGTAATTATTCATTTTGGGGTTTAATATGTTTTTTGGATTTCATCTTATATTAGTCTAATAATAATAACATTAATATTAGTAATAACAACAATAGTAATAACAATACACATACGATAATACATACACACGTACCTATGCACACACATACGCACAACGCACATACAAACATTAGTTAATATAACATACTAGCATACATACATATATAATCATACCCATAATTAACATAAACATCTACACACATTATTCGTAAAAACAATACGATCGTACTAAATGTAGATACATGTGTGACACACATACACCATATTACTTATTAATATACATACATAGTTTATAATATACACGCTCACATTACACACACTTTACGTATATTAATAACACTCATGCACATAGTATAATAATATAATACATGCATACATGCAACGCTAATATACTAACAATTATACTATTATGTATTTACAGACCAGATAAAAATGAGTGATTACAACATGTTACGCTTTTATATATAATATATAATTTTCATGTAATGCATATAATATGGTTTATATATATATATATATATATATATAACATAAAGGTTTTTTTATAATATTTAGTTTTTTTTATATATTTACGTGTATGATATATGTCTTCCTGATGTACAAATACTTATTGTCTTATGTACATGACACATTGTTTTATATATAATATATGTCTTAAATACGTATAATGCATGGCCTTAATGTATGTATATAATATATGCTACATATGATATATAGTTTTTATGTATAATATATATGGTTTTAATATATATACTATAATGTATAATTTTAATATACATATAATATATGGTTTTAATATATATTATAATATATGGTTTCGATATATGTAATATGTAGTTTAACGTATATGTATATATATTAATACATGGTTACAATATATATGTCATATGTTTTGTATGTTACGCATAATATGTAGTTTAGATAAATATATGTATATAAATATGTAAGTATGATTGCTTTAGTTTATATATAATATGGTTTTCTTACCCTTTTTTAATGTTCGGTTTTAAGTGCTTTTTATGTTTGCTAGATTAGGTTTTTAGGGTTAGCTTAGGGTAAATTAATTTAATTAATTTGAAGCGTGCGCTCGTCTCATAAGGGCATGATCTTTAAATTAATTAAGTTAATTTTAAGTTTGGTTTTTAGAGTCGTAGTTAGACCCAAGGTTTGAATGTGTTTAGTGAATTTAAATTTACCCCTGGGCTTATTGGGATAAATGTTAAATTCATTAAACTAGTTGAACACCACTTAATTATCTTTAAGATGAAATTGATTTTGGGCTTAGATGGATGTTTAATTAAAATCATGATTAACTAACTTGGTTCGTTTTAAATAGTAACCTTAGCTCATTGAGATGCTAGTTTAAAATTGACCAAATTAATTATCATGGTGCAAGATAATTCATAATTTAAGTAGCACCATGCATGAAGGTGATGTACGGGATTTGAACCATAAATTAACACTGCAGTCAGGCTTATATGATGTCGGTTTAATTTATGGTCCGATGTACCGTTATCTTTATTAATTAAATGTCCAATTAATTTGAACTCGCCAATTTGATAAAGCCCGTTCAATTAAGGTCAATTTTCAATTAAGAACACTTAATTAAATTCAACTTAAATTTCAACAATTTCCATCCATTTAAGAGCAACAAATATTTTTGTATCGATTTCCGAGCGTGATGGGGGTGCTAATCCTTCCCCACACGTATCCAACTTCTGAACCTATTTTTGAATGAATCTCTGGTTTTTATGGTGTCCGGCCTACCTAAGTGGCCGGTGGCGACTCCAAGTTTTTTTATCGTTTTTAAAAGAATATTTTTTTTAAAAGAAGTCCCCTTAAACCAAAATTTCATAGAACGATTTGGGGATGACCCATAGTACCGAACTTATGAAATTAAACATGTTTTTAAAAAGAACATAAACGCTAAGAAAGGTCATTACACTTAACAAGCCTAGCCGAGATGACCCAAGCTCGGCTCAAAAAGCTCGTAAACAGGCTCGAAATAATTATACACACACACTTGTATGTTTTAGTGTTGTTAACTTGTTATCATGGTTAAATACTTTAAATCATCTTCTCCTTATGAACCTGTATAATTTAGAGTTTGTACTATGGTTACTTGCATACTTCAAAAATAAATATCATTTTTCCCAAACATGTTTTCACATTTTATTTTTTAAACTTCAAAGAAAAATTTATAAAGCAATAAGCTGAGCCGAGCTCAAACTATGCAATTAGCTCGAGTCTAAAATTTTGAGCTCGACGAACTTCGAGCCCAATAATACTATTTTCGAGCCTAGGCGGGCTCGGCTCGGCTTGTTATCAACCCTAGATATTACTATGGGGCCACATTAAAAAAATTCAAATAAAATTAACAAAATGAAACATATTAGTTAAAATATATTTAAAAATTTAATAGTTGATAAATAGCGAAATTATCCAAATATTGTTGTTCAATTTTTTTCCAACAATATGACACTCCTCGCTTTATTTCTAACAATATGGTAGTTTACTGTAGCAACCAAAAGTCAGATTGTGTTCAACCTGTCTTTGAATAATGTTTATCTAGAAAATATTAAAAAAGGCACCCAAAGTCGATGATTAGCTTGAAGACGGATCAAGGGTAGTCAGAATTCATTACTTTCACTGTTTGAAGTCAGATTACAATCTGTCCAACTTTAGTATTTTATTATTAACATGGATAAACACTATTCAAAGACGGATTGAACACAATCCGACTTCACTTTTACTGTAAAAAAGTATAATACTGTTGAAAATAATTTGAGAGGTACCATATTTCTAGAAAACAAAATTTGGATACCATATTTTAGTTAGTTGGCTGTTGATAAATATATAATTTAATAGATTATTATTTCATGTGCAGTAAAAAAAATACTCCATAAGTAGGTATATTTGAATGGTATCTAGCATATTTGGATAACCCTATTTGAATGTTATCTAGCATAATTGGATAACCCTACATCCTAATATTTAAATTTTAAATACTAACTATTCAAAAAAAATAAATACTAAAATCTAAAACATAAATCTAACCCTAAGTAGAACATATGATAACATCATAATCTTGCTTATAGAATATTTGTTGGGATGATCAATCAATGGTGAAAGTGGACAAGAGGGGGTGAATTAGAAATTTAAAAAGTTTGGAAGCAAATTGGAAAATAAAAAGAATTGAGACACAAGAGTTATAGTGGTTCAACCTTCTAACAAGGTTTACATTCACTACCTTAGCTTCCTAATAAGGATTTTTCAGATTCACTATTGAATTTCGTCCCATTTTCTAGGCTAAGGAGGCAATCTTCTACAACCTCAAAGCTTTCTACCCAAAGCGTTGAGAACAACTCTCATTTACAAGAAATTGAATAGAAAACTGAAATCCTCTCAAAGGTTGTGTGTTTGCCCAAATACAAGTTCACTCAAACCCAATACATGAATAAAAAGATTACAAATTTGAACTCTCAAGTGGGTTACAAAGATATGACTCTAATAGGCTCAAAGAAGGTTGGATTTGTGCTTGAATGCTTAAGACTTGATCAAATTTTCAATCGTTGTTGTTGTAGCTTTGGAGACTTGTTTATGTACCCTCTCGTTGATTTCTAACCGTTTGGGTGGTTGGGATCATCAGTAGAGCTGTTGGGCTGCATTCTTCCAGCAATAAATGTTGTTAGGTAGCCAGGCATATCGATATGCAAACAGCTGTATCGGTAGCTGTCATAAGAAGAAAGAGTCATTGTACAAAGGGTACCGATACCCGGGAGAGCGTATCGGTACGAAGAGTGTATTTTATAAAGGCGTATCGATACAGCTTAGCTCATATCGGTATGAGTTTTGCTCACTGGAAACTGAGAAATAAGTAAGTAGAAAAAGGTTTCGATACGCCTAAGGGCGTATCGGTACGGTATAACCATTTTTCAAACTCATGGTTCCAATAAACTAACAAGGTTAATGGTCAAAAATTTATTACCAAAGATCTTGAAAATCTAAACACCCCATATCGGTACGCATAAAGCCGTACCGATACTCAAAGGCCATTTGGTTCCCAGGTATGAATGGCATACCGATACGGCTATACGCGTATCGGTACCCAAAAGCCATTAAGTATAAAACATTTTTCTAGTAGCCAAAATCCATATCGATACAGTCAAGGGTGTATCGATACGCATGGACCAAATTGGGCTATTTGAGTACAAAAACACTTAAAAATATTTGGGGTTTTAATTTTGGACTTAGAAACAATTTGAAGTTCAAATCCTTATCATTTTGTGAGAATTCTTGAGTACTTAATAATTTATCCAATTTTACAAATTGGTCCTTTAAATCCTTGTTATATCAAAATCAAATATTAGTTTTACAATCTCCATCTTTTTCGATATAACAGAACGAAGTAAATTTTTAAGTCTTTTGAAAAATACCCCTTTTCTTTAAGGCTAAAAGATAGTTTTATTTTGAAAACCTTTTAAAATTTAATCTCAATTCTTCTCCCTCTTTTTGTTATATCAAAATCAATAGAGTAAATAAAGCAAGATATAAAACAATAAATAACTCCAAGCTAAATAAAACAACATAGATATTATAAAATTCAAAGCATTGTTCAAAGCAACATAATAATCCAACTTAAACTTAAAACATAAACTAAAGCAAATAGTCATAGGAATTCAAATAAAGAACATAAGTGCATAAAACTTAAATCATAATATGATATGTATGATATGCAATAAGCCTAAGAATCATCTTCATCCTCTTCATCATCTTCCATAGAATCATTACCAAGAGAATATCCATGCCACTCTCCATGAAAAGCGGTGAGAGTCATATCCATCAAAGCTTGATGAATCTCGATAGAAGTAACTCTAGCCTCGAAGGATGTGAAGCGAGTATCAAGAGATGTGAAGACGGCAGTCATGCTCGCACCAAAGAAGCAAACTTCCCATTAAGATAAGCTATGAGAGCATCAAAGGAAGACGGAGGTGGAGCAACTGGAACATTCTCCATGTGCTCGGGCTGAGCATCACTGGGAAGATCCGCAATACGAATCCATTCTCCATTATAAATAGTGAACTTTGCTTGGCGGAGTGAACGGTAATTGATGGTATCGGTGAGAGGCACTTCAAGGTCATATGAGCAATCAATCCCGATATTATGGAACATGTAGCTCAAGGCGGTGTCATAGGTGAAAGATGTCACAAGAGTAGCATGACGATTCTGAACAAGGTAGACTATCTCAGCAAACATAATCTGAGCTAGGTTAGGATGCTTACCCTCACAAAAACAACATATCCAAAAATCATCAACTTGCCGAATCGTGGACCATTTACCACCAAATGGTCGAAACCACCTAGTGATAAGAAAGTGAAGGAAGCGATCATGAGCATCAAGAATGGTTACGGAGCCACTTTGAGTATGTCCCAAAGAATCCTCATCATATATTACCATATCCTCTAAACCCAAAATATTTGTTATAGAAGAAAAGTCAAGTTGAGATTTTGTTCCCATAAGGTAGGATTCTATAGCAATAACCTCATTTTTATCTTGGTTGTAAATACACCGGGCATTAGAGTAAAAAATTAGGACAAGATTTTTATAAAGTATGCCAAGTATGCTCAAAAATGACATGAGCTTCCATTGAGTAAATAAATCAAGGTAAAAAAGTGAAATTCATCGGAAGTCATGAAAGGAATAGAAACAAAGCGATCACGACGTATTTTATAATTTTGGAAATGTTTAAAACGATCCATGACGCGGGTAAATTGAGGTTCATTAAAACAATGCTAAAAAATATGGTTTAAGTTTTGTTTTGTACCATTATTTTCAGAATTGGGACTTGAGGAACTAGATGCGATCTTTTTTTCTCGCTCTTTTCTTAGGACCCATGCAAAAACCTGAGATAAAAAAAAACAAACCATAAAAATAATGTATGCATAAACATCACATTCAATCCAATAAATAATCCAATGATCAAGGTATTGTAAAAACATATATTGTATAGATTAAAACCATATACAAGTATAAAAAGAATTTTTGGTGAAAGAAAAACTGAAAAATAGTATAGAAAAAATATACGAGTATAATTTTATATTCAAACAAAAAAAATTTGTTTTGAATTTTTTTGTATAATCTTTGCAACCCAATATATATACATCCTGATTATATATTTTTTATGAAAAACAATATACAAGTATAGAATAAATCGAAAATAAAAGAAAATAGAGTTTATACCTTGAATGAGGATTATGGATGAAAAAGGGGATGATTTGCACAAAGCTTGATGATGATAACTCAGGTTTGATGTTAGAACCAAAAGCCCTCAAAATATTTTGATGATTTGTGAGAAAAACAAAGGGTTTGAAAGGTTTTTATAGATGATTTTCGATATGGGGTTTGTGAAAAAGAGTTAAGGTTTGGTTTAAATTAGGAAAACCCATTTTAATGCTTATTTAAGGCTCTAGCTGCTACGCATACCGGTACGGGTTCTAATCGTACCGATCCCTTATCCGTACTGATACAGGTGAACATGTACCGAAGCTGCCTCATAATACCCGTATCGATATGTAGAGACCTGTATCAATACCCCTGAGCCAAAAATGTCAATTTTGATTGCAAGGAGCTCAAAAATTTGGATGTAATCGAATCGATATGCTTGTGTATGATATGAGATCATCATGAATGAGAAAAAATAGATGCATACTCCCCCTAACAACATGAATAAATGCATATAGGAGTAAAAACACAAAAATATGGAAATCATTCAAATTCATACAAATTTTGAACGCCAGAAAAGGCTCTAAGGTTCAAGAAATGCTAGTAAGCCCTAACTCTCTCCTAAGAGACAAAAAATGCTCTTTGTCTAAAGGTTTAATGAAAATATCAGTTAATTGGTTCAATGTGTCTACATATTCTAAAACTATCTTATTTTTCAAGACATGATCTCTAATGAAATGATGTCTTATCTCTATATGCTTGGTTCTAAATTGTTAGATGAGATTCTTAGTGAGACAAATGACACTAGTATTGTCACACTTTAGAGGGATGGTACCTATATCAATTTCATAATCTAAGAGTTGTTGCTTTATCCAAAGGACTTGAGCACAACTTTCAGCCGAAATATACTCTAAGGTTCAAGAAAGGCTAGTAAGCCATAACTCTCTCCTAAGAGACAAAAAACACTCTTTGTCTAAAGGTTTGGTGAAAATATCCGTTAATTGGTTCAATGTGTCTACATATTCTAAAACTACCTCATTTTTCAAGACATGATCTCTAATGAAATGATGTCTTATCTCTATGTGCTTGGTTCTAGAGTGTTGGATGGGATTCTTAGTGAGACAAATAACACTATTATTGTCACACTTTAGAGTGATGGTACCTACATCAATTCCATGGTCTAAGGTTCAAGAAAGGCTAGTAAGCCCTAACTCTCTCCTAAGAGACAAAGAATGCTCTTTGTCTAAAGGTTTGGTGAAAATATTTGCATCCAAAAGGATGAAAATAGCTAATGTTAGGCTTTTTTGTTTTTAAGAAGATCATAAGACATTTTCTTTAAAATATGTCTTATCATTACACGGTTGACAATATAACAAAAAGTATTAGTGGCTTCCGCCCAAAAATACTTAGGCAAATTATTTTCACAAAGCATGGTTCTAGCCATTTCTTCTAAAGTTTGGTTTTTCCTCTCAACAATCCTATTTTGTTGAGGTGTGCAAGGAGCAAAAAATTATGGCCAATCCCATTTGAATTACAAAACTCCTCAAAACCTAGATTTTAAAATTTGGTTCCATGATCACTCCTAATATGAGAAATAGAGTGACCTACATCATTTGAGTTACTTTTGAAAATGTGATGATTTTTTCTAAAGCACCATCCTTGGTACTTAAAAATAGAACTCAAGCATGTCTAGAGTAGTCATCAACTAAGAAAAATGCATATGATTTTCCACTCAAACTCATTGTTCTAATAAGGCCAAAAAGATCCATGTGGATCAATTGTAAAACTCTACTTGTAGAAACATCATTAATAGGTTTGAAAGAAACTCTTTTATGTTTTCCTTTTGCACAAACATTACAAATTTTATCATATGAAAACTTTATTTTTGGCAAACCTCTTACAAGATCATTTGAGATCAATTTTTCTAAAACACTCATGCTTGCATGCTCTAGTTTTCTATGCTATAACCATGAATCATGTTCATCTTTAGCAACAAAACATGCATTTGAAATATGAATGTCATCTAGATGCACCATGTATATATTTCCTATGTGATGACCAATAAGCACAATTTTGTTAGTCTCAATGTTGATAATTTTGCAACCATTTAAATCAAAAGCACATTGAAACCTTTATCACAAAGTTGACTTATGCTCAAAAAATTATGCTTAAGACTGTTCACATATAAGACATTATCAATAAGGATAGAAGAGTGATTACCAATGGAACCAATTCCTTCAATGTGGCCTTTAGATTTGTCACCAAATGGTACTACTCCTCCACTCTTTGGTTTTAGCTCCAAGAACCGATTCTTATCACAGTCATGTGTCTCAAGCATCCACTATCAAGGTACCATGAATTTGTACATGAAACTTTGGCCTTGTAGCAATGCTCCCTCTACAAACAAAGAATTACGTCTTAATTTTTGGTACCCAAATCATTTTAGGTCCATGGATATTAGCTCCCAAAATCTTGGTTCCCTTGGGAATCCAAGAAGAAATAGCACTAATATTAATAGAAGTGACAAGTTCCTTAGGAACCCAAACACTCCTAATTCTCTTACCATAAGAGGGCCTTTGGAAGCTTCTTTGCTTGTAGCCACCAAAGTTCCTTTTCAGATAGTTGGGTTTTAAAGATATTCCTTTTCAAAACTAGTTTCCCTAACTTTGCTTGATGAAGTTTTGAGATTACCTACTTCCTTTTGGTGATCATCATGAACTTTAGAGAGAATGTCGTTTAAATCTTGATTTTTCTTTTTAAAATCATTTTATTTTTCTTATAAATCAAGAACATTCTTCTCAAGTTCCGAGTTGGTTTTAGATAGATAATCATTTTGGTTTTTCAAATTGGAAATCATTTTCTTGTTTTTCAAAATTGATTCCTTATATTTCCCTACCAACTCATCATATACCTCTTGCAACTCATCATAAGCTTCTTGAAGCTCATCAAAAGTAAAATCAAAGTTAGATGAGTTAGAGGTTACCTTAGGATCATCTTATAGTGCCATAAGACAAAGGTTGGCTACTTATTGCTCTTCTTCATCAGATGATTCCTCATCACTACAAGTAGAAACATGACCCTTGAGCTTATTCTTCTTCTCAAGGCTCTTCTTTTTGAGTTTGGGACAATCAAGCTTGATGTGTCTCGGCTTCTTGCACTCATAGCAAACTCTTTGATCCTTTTCTTCATCTTTGTTCTTGTTCTTGAAATCCCTTCTTCGATGGAACTTTCTTCCCCGGTTGGATTTCATGAACCGAGTGAACCTTTTGGCTAGCATGGCCAATTCTTCATCTTCACCTTCACTCTAATCGCTCTCTTCTTGCGAAGCTTTGAGATCAATTCCCACTTTCTTCTTTTCCACATCTTTCTTTTCCATCTTCTTCTCTTCTCTCTTATTTTCTTATTCTTTCTCTTTCTTCATAATCTCATGAGTAAGGAGGGAATCCATAAGTGCATCGAGCTTTAAGGTTTCGAGATCCTTAGCTTCTATGATAACGATTATCTTTCTATCCAATGATTCAGGAAGAGAATAGATGAGCTTTCAGACAATCTTGTCTTTCGGGATGACTTCTCTAAATCCTTTAAGTCTGTTGACTATAACAGAGAAACAGTCGAACATCTTGGTGATGTCTTCATCCAGTTTCATCTTGAAATTTTCATAGCTCAATTTAAGGAGTCCAATCTTGGTCTCCTTTACATCATTTGTGCCTTCATAGGTGGCCTCGAGCTTGTCCCATATCTCCTCTGCACTTGTGCAATAAGACATCTTTGAATACTTATCTGGTCCAAGCGCACAAAAGAGCATGCACATTACTTTGTCGTTGACTTGTAATCTCCTTCGATCTTCATCGGTCATCTCTAGCTTGGACTTTGGAACAAACTGGTCTCATTCTCTCTTCATCGGTATGCTTGGTCCATCTTCCACTACATCCCTTAGGAGGTAGTCGTTGGATTTTATGAAGAGCCTCATTCAATGCTTCCAATAAGGATAGTTATCCCCATTGAAATAAGGCGGTTTGGCGATGGATTAAGACTCGTAGATGTTGTTGCCAGAAGTAGAGGCCATGACTTGACTTCTAATTGATTGATTTCCAAATTCACTATTAAATTTCTTCCCCTTTTCTAGGCTAAGGAGGCAACCTTGTACAACCTCAAAGCTTTCTACCAAAAGCTTTGAGAATAACTCTTTTTTACAAGAAATTGAATAGCAAACTGAAAATCCTCTCAAAGGTTGTGTGTTTGCCAAATACAAGTTCACTCAAACCCAATACTTGAATAAAAAGATTACAAATTTAAACTCTCAAGTGTTACAAAGATATGACTCTAATAAGCTCAAAGAAGGTTGGATTTGTGCTTGAATGCTTAAGACTTGATCAAATGTTCAATCGTTGGGCTGCAATCTTCCCGCAAGAAATGCTGCTAGGTAGTCAGGTGTATCGGTACGCGAACAGCTGTATAGGTACCCGCCATAAGAAGAAAGAGTTGTTGTACAAAGGGGTATCGATACGCGAGAGGGTGTATCGGTAGAAAGACTGTATTTTATAAAGGCGTATCAATACGTCTTAGCCTGTATCGGTACGAGTTTTGCTCATTAGAATTTGAGAAATAAATAAGTGAAAAAAGGTTTCAATTCGCCTAAGGTCGTAACGGTATGATATAACCACTTTCAAACTTATGGTTCCAATAAACTGACAAGGGTAACGGTCAAAAATCTATTTCTAAAGATCTTGAAAATCTAAACACCCCGTATCGATACGCATAAAGTTGTACCGATACTCAAAGGCCATTTGGTTCCCAGGTATGAATGGCGTACCAATAAGGCTACACGCGTATCGGTACCCAAAAGTCATTAAGTATAAAATGTTTTTCTAGTAGCCAAAATTTGTATCGATACGGCCAAGGGTGTATCGATACGCCTGGACCAAATTGGGTGAAACTTTTTGAGTACTTAAAAATATATCCAAATTTACAAATTGGTCCTTTAAATTCTTGTTATATCAAAATCAAATATTAGTTTTACAATATTTTTCTATTATCAATGTATAAAACAATAATTATAATTTAATTTATAAATTAAAAATAATATCAATGTATAAACACAAAGTTGAATAAAATATCATTTTTTTTTTACAAATGGTGTAGACAAGATAATGTTTTGCATGATCAAAGGATTTGTTTAAAGATAATATATAAAAAAGAGTGGAGATTGGGAGTTTAACCTTTCATCTTAAGGTTTTCTTTGCATATTAAACAAAGGTTATTCTAGGGATTAGCTTCCTTTATGGAAACATTTATAGTAGAAAATCAAGTCTTAAATAGATATTGCATGACCAACAAATGTTCTGGGTAATAGTGAGACATACTGTATTTCTAGGGAGAGAACTCAAGTTTTAATGTTAAAGATAATTTTGTTGAAAGAAAGCACCGTAAATTTTGAACATAAATCATAAAATAATTAACTATAGAAAAGTATTAGATATAGTACGAGCATAGGTTGTTTGTATTAGGTTTCTTTTACTTGATTACTTATGGTTTTTCCTATTGTCCTTGCATGCGAAGCAACCAATGAATATATACAACTGTAATTAAATTCAGAAATACGCGGATTAATAATTGGTTAAGTATCGATACTTTTAACAAGTATAAAATTCAAAATTTATCAACAGTCTCATTTGAAGTAATATATAAAGGGTAATTATTACATATACTAATGGTGGAAATATAAAGTTTCCATAGCTGTTTTAGTTTTAAGATTTAGGTATTTTATTGTTCAAAAAAGATTTAGGTATTTTGGTTAAAGTTTAGAGTTTAGGGATTGAGGTTTAGGGACTTAGAATTAAGGGGTTGAGGGACTTAGAATTAAGGGGTTGAGGATAGAATTCAGGGCTTATAGTTTTAAACCCAAATTCCTTATCATATTATATCCTAAACCCTAACATATTAACTCCAAATTCTAACCTTAAACCCTAAACACCATATCATAAACCCTAAAATTAAGACATTTGTAGAAATTTTTATTTCTACCACCAATATATTGAATATAAAAAAAGTACATAATATACTCTGACCCTGAAGGCCTGAATTGAGCAGCCTCCTCTCATTGACAATCCAAAATCAAAATAAAATAAAGAGAATGAATCGTTTCTTCAAAGAAAGGGGTTCATCATGCTAACCATAAAACCAATTAAGGATATTGTTTGACCTAACTGTCTTGTCTCGTAGTGTTAATCTTAATTGGACTTTTATATATAATATAGTTTATAATTGCATGTCTTTAAAGTACAAGTCATATTTTAAAAAGCATAAAGTTAAAAAATAACTATAACGTTTGATTGAATAGTTATTTTGTTCATATTCTTTTTTTGAATCAATTCAACTCATAATATTTTATGTTTAGTTTAGGGTTTAGGGTTGACTGAATAGTACATTACACGCTGACATGATAGTGTCACATAGACAAAGATGTTGACTTAAAAGAATGTCACATAAGTCAAAATAATAATTTTATAAAATTATATACAATATAAAATTTTTCTGCTGATATGTCATTCTGTCAAGTCATTTCAAACAGTTTATCGTTAGTTAACTAACAATTTTCATCTATTGAGGGGTCATTTTGACCCGAAAGTTATTCAGTCAAACATTAGAGGCATTTTTTTGGCATTGTGCCTATCTTAAATTAGTACCTAAACTTTTAAATATTCAAATTTCATGCTCAAACCATGACTTTTATTCTAAATTGGTCTCTAAACTTTTCTGGGTGGACCATGGTGATGGCTAGAGGAGCTCTATCCACCAAAAAAGTTTGAACAATTTACGATTGACCCCTAAACTTTTTTTTGAAAAGTTTTAATTTGCTCTCTTCAAAAATTTTAAAATTCTCATTAATCTTTTATTTCTTTAAATATTTTAAATTATGTCCCTTTTAAAATTTATCATTAATATAAAAAATTTAGTTACTTCTAAAATTTTCAAAAACTTTAAATCGGCCCCTCAACTTGTTTTACCAAGATCCTCCTCTAAAACTTTTGAATGCTCCAAATTCATCCCCAAACCATGACTCATTCTAAAATGATCACAAACTTTTAAACATTCTATTTTATCCTCAAATTATCAGTATTTGCTAATCACATCTCATGTTAATAAAACCTTTATAAAAATTGTTAAATGTCAAAAAAACAATTATGTGTATTATGTAATAATATGTGCGGCATAAACAATAATTCGGGGATGAAATTAGAAAGTTCAAAAGTTTAGGGATCAATTTAGAACGAGAGTCATAGTTTGGAGATTAAATTGACACGTTCAAAAGTTTGAGTATCTATTTAGAATGAGAACCATAATTTGGGGATGTAATTGAATTTAAAAAGTTTAGGGACTAATTTAGAATAAAGAGTCATAATTTAGGAACATGCAGTGCAATTAACTCCAATATATATTATTTTTACACATTCTTAAATTTATATATAGTTTATATTTATGATTGTCATTTTTTCTATTTAATATTTTTAAGAGGATGTCTATGACAAATTAGTATCCACTTACATTATGTAAAACCTATTTAATTTTACACATTTTTAGAAACGTTAGATGAGAGTAAATGGATGTTCGAAATTAACCCTATTTCCCCAATAAAATCTTCTCTCTTTTCTCAGCAAAGGTCATAGTATTATTAATCGTAAGCTACTAGAAATAGTAGCAGTACAAAGGATCCAAAGATCCTAACTCTATTATTTAAGTGTTTTTTATCCTATATTATTCAAGTGTTTTTTTTTCATAAATATCACTTTTCAACGTATCAACAATATCTTCCAATTATCGTTTATATTACATCAGTATTTACATGATAATTATTAATTTTTATAATGGTTTTATTAACAATGAATGTGATTAGCATATATTGATAATTTGAGGGTGAAATTAGAACGTTCAAAAGTTATGGGAACAATTAGAATAAGTCGTAGTTTAGGGATAAAATTAAAACGTTCAAAAATTTGAGTGTCAATTTAAAATGAGAGTCATAGTTTGAAGATAAAATTAAACCATTCAAAAGTCTAAAAATTAATTTAAAATAGTAATTATAATTTAGGATGGGTGATGAAATTAACTCTGACATTCCCATATCGTCATTCATCAACCAATTTGGGATTTATGGTATCAATAATAGAGCTAAATTGTCACAGTATAATTGTGTTAATTAATGTTAATAATTATGCAATCTATAATGACATCATTGTGCCATCCGACAATGTCGAAGTGATTGGTCTTCTCTCCTCACCATCGCCTACCAGCCCGCATACTATAATACGGCACGTTTCATACCTCCTATCGTAGAGATACGTAACGAAGCTAATATTACAGCAGATTTTATGGCCAAATTTGAACCCCCCCCCCCCCCTCGATGGTGCCTTGCTATCTCTTGATGAGCCCCCGACCGGATCGAGAGCCATACTTCAACGGCATGCCTTTTGTCCCCCTATTATTCGCATGAGTGATTCTTGATGTACTGAGTACGACCTTATTTTTAATTAAAAATAAATAAAACCGCTCATAATAAGCGTTAATATAACTCTAATAACCTAAAATATATTCAAATAACTCACTTGAGATTTGAACTCATAACCTTAATACAAAGAATATAGTAATATTAATTCAATGACGTGAAAATGTAGGCAGTGACAGTTATAAGAGGTGGGGTGGAGCAATTTCACTTTTGTTCCTCTATATAATTTTATTAAAAAATAGTTTATTTATAAATTTGTCACTCACTTTTAAATTTTTATGTTTTTATTCCAACCCTAAATTCTAGCTATGTTCCTGAGTGTAGAGAAAATGTAGATCATGGGCCCCTCTCAAATGTGTATTTTACTAGTAAAAAATAATAAAATAATATTTTTAAATTTTATATTAGAGTTTCCCCCAATAATTTTTTAACTAATTGTTTCCATTCATGACTATACATGACCAATGGTGGAGCCACATATATAAAAGGTGTCAAATGATACTTCAATTTTATTTAATTTATAAATAAAAATATATATTTTATATACAATAATGATAAAAATAAAACTAATATCATTTTAAAAGAGTATCATATATTAATTTTTAAATTTTTGATAAATATTCTACAATTTCCAACTCTTTTTTCTTATATTAAATTAAGATTAGTTCTTCAAGTTTAAAGTTGAAAGAGCTAATTAACTCTAAGCTCATACACACCAATTATATGGGCTACTAATCTTGAAGTTGGAATTGTTAAACAATTGTTGGAGAATATTTATTGTTGCATTGATTACAATATGCTCAAATATTTTTTTTCTTAAAAAATAATAGTGAATTGTTTTTTTTATTACATTTTTTTATATTTTCAACATGCTCAAAACATTTTTTATTTGATTTGTATTCAAATTATTTTTATTTCAATAAGAAAGATTGATTTGTAAATATAAAATTAAAGGCCAATGTGTTATTGGTATTATTTTTATAATTAGAGAAAGATGGCAAAGTTTGAACTCAAGAGGATATTAATATTATTTAATCATTAGAGTAGTGAGACTATCGGTCTAATGTGTTATCTAAATACAAATCAAAACAAAAAGAAATATCAAATACAAGTTAATCATTAAAAGTTATTTAATTTTAGAGTTTTGGGATACTGTTTAAGTTTTAGGGTTAAATATTTGAATTTAAGTTTTTAAGGTGAATTAAGCATGTTTATGGAAAAAAATTCTATAGTACATAAAATAATAACCCTTTATAATACGGGAGAATGGAATGATATTACAATGTTGAATCCGTTCTCAATCACTACTTTACTTCAAGAACATTTTTATAAAGATTGCTTCTATTGAATAAAAAATATTAATAATTTATTTATTTATTTATTTATAAATATCATTCTAGTGTCATTATGCAATCATTAATTTTTTTGTTAGTCTAAATGTTCATAAAAGTCCAACCACTAAGGATTTGTTCACATAATATCTCAAACTTTTAAAAATAGTATAATAACAATTTAATTTTTTGTATATGCTCAAGTAAAGGTATAATATTTTAAAACAATCAAATAAATGTTTGATTTTTTAAAAAAAAATTATGAGGGTTTTTATTTGAGCAAATCCAAAAGACGTTAAACTCTTATCCAAGCTTTTAAAAATGTTAGGCCTTAATTTGAGCATACTAAAAACAATATCAGATTCTTATTAGCCTTAGTTCTTCATTGTTGTTGGGTTAACAGTGTTTTATTTTAAGTATAGTTTATTAAATTAAGTATTTAATTTTTTTGTCAAAAAATGTTATGAGAATTTAAGATATCTAGATTAAACATACATTAAAAAATATAAATTGATTACGCTATAAAAAATAGGCTATTGTTTTAAAAAATAATTTTTTATCTCAAAAGTTTCCCCTTCTTCCTTGGCGATGGTGTCAAAAATACTTGACTCTAAAACATAATACTTTTCAACCTCAATAAAAAAAAACTGTCTTAACCATCTTGAAAAGTTAGACCATCATAAATATTATACATTTTTGAACTTAAAAAGTGATTTCAGTAAAAAAAAATAATTATTTTTATACAAGACTTGAATTCAAGTGACTTTATTTATAAGCTGTGCATGAGATTTATTACAAACTAAAATCATCACATATACTATAATGAAACTATTTAGAATGCTAAAAAAATCAGACCATTTTCTTAACATTTTTCTTGACAAATAACCAAAACATTTATCCTTTGTATTAATGAACATTTAATGACACTAGATAAGATGATATATAGATTAAAATTTTAGATTGAAAATATTTCATTTTTAATAATTTATTAAGGTTTTGTCTAACCTCTGCATACATGCACAGATTAAGGGTCATTTAAGAGCTTGTATTAAATACAAAATTTTATTTGAAAAAAAACTTAATTATTCAATGTATTATAAAACTTTAAAAGATTCTATTAAAAAACATTATTCAATGTATTACTAAACCCTAAACGCTAGAACCCTAAATACTAAAAACATAACTTTCAACCTTAAACCCTAAAACATTAATCTCTAAACTATAACCCTAAATCCTAAACTATGAGCCTTAAAACCATAAACCGTAAAATCATAAATCCTAAACCCTAATACATTAAATGAATATTTTTTTTCAATGAAATCTTTTAAAGTTTTAAAATACATTGAATGATAGAGACTTTTTTAAGTAGAATCTTACATTTAATGCAAGCTTTTAAATGACCCTTAACCTATATATGTATGCATAAATTAGATAAAATCATTATTAAATACGAAATGAATTATTAATTTAACAATATTCGATTAATGTCTATATGTGCCAACTTCTCTTGTCAATTTTTTTTAACATTTATGACATTTTCATCAAATTTTTTTTTGAAAAATAAAACATTAATATCAACTCAATAAATGTGAGCTAATTATTTTCTTGATTGACTTTAATGCATTTCTACATCGTAATAATTAGTTGACACACTTTCCAAGAAATTGAATTTTTTTTCAAACAATTCAGCAATTAATGTACAAAAAGAAAATATAATTTTGGTCCAAAAATCAAAGTTGATAAAAGGGGAAAGAATCCAATGTACATAAAGAATAAAGGAATCCTAAGAACAAAAAGAATCCATAAACCATAGATAAAAAGTAAATTACATAAATAATGACTGAACTAGGAAAACAATATCATTTTGGTCATTAACGTTTTAAAAGTTATAAAATAATTATTAAGTTTATTAAATTAATACGAAATAATCGTTAAATTTATCAGAATATTACCAAATAATTATTAAATTCTATCAAACTATTATGAAAAGATCATTAAATTTAGGCTCAAGGGTATCATAAGCCCTTGAACTTTAAAAAAAATCAATTAAGCCTTTAAACTTTTACTACACCCAATTAAGCCCTTGTACTCCAAAATTTCATCAATTCACCCCTTTGACCAATGTTGACTGATAAATTTAACAGTTTTTTTGGACCAGTTAGTGCATCGTGTCGTGTTACAGTATTGTTACAATGTTGTCACTTGATGTTTCCTAAACTTTTCATCTTATTTAAAAGATTCTTTAAAAGTTTTAAAAATAAAAAACTTATAAAAAATAGTTTTCTAAAAAATCTTTAAATGTCACATTATAGAATTATAACGTATCATGTGACAGTAGTATATCAATAAAAAAACCATCAAAATTGATGGTCAAAGTTGTTCGAAGGGCATAATTGATTCAATGGCTTAATTGAGTGCAAAACAAGTTCACGGGCTTAATTAATTTTTTTAAAAGTTTAAAGGCTTATAATACCTTTAAGTCTTGAATTTATCAAATTGTTACACTATTTTACAACGTCCAATAATCATTATATAACGGTTCAATAAATTTAATGATTATTTTATAACTTTTAATAGGTTAGTGATCAAAATAATTAAATTTTCATAATTTAGTGACTATTTCTGTCCTTTACCCAAAGACAGTTTTCAACATTCCCATGCAAATAATGGTAGGTGTGGCACGTAGCTATTTCACAGACCAATCATCGCCTTTCTTTTCTTCAGTTCAACGCGGTTTTGATTTCCCCACCGCCCCCGCTTTTTGGGTGGCTCTGCCCCTGCCCGGGGTTTTTACCTTGGCGGGAAAATTGACTTTTAATTCACATATTTTAGGGTTTTCTTTCCCGCTAAAAAAGAGTAAATAATCAAATGGGTTACTGTTTATGGCGGCTGCCACTTTTTTTAGGTTGAATCAGTGAGTCCGATTTTTTAAAGTAAAAAAAAATATCATACACTAAACGTGTAAACAAAAAAATTTTATAAGTGTTTTAATTTTAAAAGTTAGAGAAACAAATTGTATTGCGAATGCCTTAGTCAAGAGGGGTGTCCATCGTGTGATGGATACCGGTGACATATAGGAAAGGCTGGATCGAATGCAGGTGGGGCGCGACGGATTGGGCAGCCGGGGGGGTTATCCTGCGATTCGAGATGGTTGGTTTTGGGGCATGCGATGGTTGCTGCTATGCTTTGGTGTTCCTTTTGCCTGGTGTGTTTATCTTTGTGATTTTTAGTGTCGGTCATTATACTATCGTGTTGTATTATTTTTTTCGGTATATATTTAAGAAGCTTTTTAATGAGGTACATAATAATATTGTATGGTGTATGGTGCTCATTTTCAAATAAAATCACATTCGTTTTGATAAAAAAATTAGAGTTTAGAGTTTCAATTTATATTTTAAGAGTTTAGGAGATTAGAATTTAAGATTTAAAATTAGATTTTAATATTTAGAGGCCAAAGTTTAGGTTTTAGGGTAATATGATTATAATTTTTGGATTTAACATGTAAACCCTAAAAATTAACCTAAACTCTAAATTCAAAACTCATAAAACCTAAATAGAATCTCAAAACCATAAAACCAAAACACTTAAGAAACATTTTTGTTTCCACAGTCAGTGTATGTAAACTTGCATTATCTATAAGCAGGGATAAAACTATATAGGGGTAAGAGGGGCTACCTCGAATTTTTTTCACCTTTGTCCCCCTATATAATTTTTTTAAAAAAAATTGGTTTATTTATAAATTTGTCGCCACTTTTAAATATTTATGTTTTGCTTCTCAAACCCCAAATTCTTCCTTGTCTATAGGTTATGGGTGTATTTTATTTTTGTTATTTTTAATTTTTTAGATTTTGTAATATCAATTTCATTTGGTAATTACGAAATTTGTTAGGGGAACAAAATTGATGCACTGATATTAAAATTTTTCACAAATATATAAATTTAAGCTTTAAAACATAAAGTTTATATTTTAATTCTAAAATTTTAAATTATAGTCAGTAAATCCTAAATACAAAACACTAAAGCCTATTCCTCTAAACTCTAAACCTCAAGTCTATATCCTGTAAACACTGACGGTGAATTTAATATTTTTGTCATCTGTTAAATTAAATTTTAGCATTAGTCTTTATATTGTACATTAGTCGTAGGTATAGTTCTTGGTTCTCCAATTTAATAATGTTAACTCGTGTAATTTTTCTTAAAAAAATAATAAGTCATGTAATTTAATTATGTTGTCTCAATATTATTAAGTCAAAATTAAAATTTTAAAAATAAAAAACAATCAAATTAAAGTAAAAAAAATTAAACCCATAACTTATACACAAACATACTAGCCATTAAATTTAACCTTTTCTTTTTAATCTGAACCATCGAAAAGGATCACAGTGGCCCCATTTTATTTGAAACGTCCACTTGGTTGACTTGTTTCCTCTGTACTTCCTGTGTTTTGGCACATATAAGATTTTGTTGTATTTTTCGAGTTATTGTAATAATAACGATGTCGATCTCTAAATGAAAAATAAATTTAATTTAAAATTCAACATATTATTCATGAAGTTTCATATTGATTAAAAAAAAAACTAGGGTGAATGGTTTACGTGAAATAAAATATACAATTGATTTTTTTTTTTGTAAAATCTAAATTACCTAACTAAACTTACAATTGTATCGTTAATATATTTTCATATAAAAAGTTATAAAAGATACTAAAATTGATAATTCGACCTTAAGCATATGAAGATGAATATTCAAGGGTTGATAATATTTATTAGGGTTTTGCTATACACATACTTGAGGGCTATGTTTAAAAACTAAAATTACCTAACTAAATTACCCATGAATTTATTAGGGATTGATCCAAATTATGGTTGATAATATTTAAGGGTTTTGCTATACACATCCTTAAGGGCTATGTTTAAAAACTACTAGATTCTTATAATTAATGGATATTTCTTTTTTCCAATGAAAACTACTAAGATGCTTAACTGTAGACTTAATTAATACTCATAAAAAATTATTCCATTAATTATCCTAAAAACAAATCAAACCCTAAATCTTAAACTCTAAACTCTAACCATAAACTTTAAACCCTAAATACTAATACTTAAACCAAAATCTAAAACCCTAAATCCTAAATCCTAACCTTAAATCATAAACCATAAACCCTAAACTCTAAATTATATCCCTCAAGAATGTGTATAGCAAAACCCTTAATTATATCTATAACTAAGCATCTTAGTAAATTTCATTGGAAAAAAGGAAATAAGCATTAATTATATGAATCCAAAAGTTTTTAAACATAGCCCTCAAGCCTGTGTATAGCAAAACCTAATATTTAATTAGTATTTTAGTTTAATTCTATTGACTATAAATTATTTGATAGTTGTCAAGGGGTCATTACCCTCTTCCTAAAAGACATGTCTAATAGGATATGCAGCGACACCGCTTATATATCTCAAGACCTCAATTTTCTTCTCCGATGTGGGATTATTGTTCCCGTCTCTTCCCAGACGTGACATTCCCCCACTCAACCTTGTGGCACCCTCATCATGAGTTAACCGCACTCGTGATGAGCTGTTGTCACGGTTGTCCACCCTACCTACCCCGCTCATGGGTGCTCGGCATGAAACCGGGCAGTCAAAGGGCCGCTCCGATATCATTTGTCATGAGGCCATTACCTTCTTCCTAAAAGACATGTCTGATAGGATGTGCAACGCCACCGCTTATATATCTCAAGACCTCCCTTTTTCTTTTTCGACGTGAGATTATTGTCCTTGCCTCTTTCCAGGTGTGACATAGTCAACTGTTTATTTAATGGGATAAATATTATTTAAAAGTTAAAAAAATTAGTGAAAAAGATTTCTTGTTCTTTAAGTTCCTTTGTATTAAATTTATTGCCTTATAAATAGACAATGTATTTTAACTTCTGGGATAAAAGATGGTTGGTAATTATTGTTTGGGATCTTCTTGTACAATTTTTGACTATAGTAAAATTTTCTCTTATATATTGTTGTTTTTTTTCGGGTTTCCACGTAAAATTGGTATGTTCATCTCATTCTATTTGTTTTTTTTCTTTTTTTCTTTGTGATTTATTGCCATTATCTTACCTGATTCCGTAACAAACAGTTATTAGAGCATTCAAGTTTGATTTACATGACAATGAAAACTATGAAGTATGATACTTCGCTTTTAAAATTGCAACACCAAATTTTGTTGTGGCAAGTGAAGATGCCAATGATTCTCGTATGGGTGGATTTTGATGATGCTCTGATAGCATTTGATAGAATACTCGAGAGATTATCTAACTGGTTAGTAACAGAAAAGAATCATCAAGATTCACAAATATTCAAGAGGTTGATTCTTTTTTAAAACTCTATTGATAGGAAGGTTCTCGGCCTCTCTCTCTCTCTCCGGTGACTAACCAGTTGATAATTCATCTATCAAGCTGATTGCAACATGCTTTTATTCAGGCTGAACACTGTTCTAATTGTTATCGTTCTTCTTGCAGGTGATCCAAAAAAGGAAATCTTTGCTGCAATGTACACACCTGCGACCTCCTTCAGCCTTTCTATTTTTTTGGTCCCATCATCACTCCGATTTGCCTCGTTCGACTCCTTTTCCTCATCATTCTTGTTTTAGCAAAAACAAACGAGAAAGAAATGTCAAGAATTAGAAATTATCTTGAGAGGTGAAGGCGGCAAAGGAGAATCTATATAACCTTACTTAACAAATTGTCAACTTAACCGATATCTATACAACAAGAATCTTGCTACTCTTCTTTGGGTAATTTACATTTTAAATCATTAGACTTAATATCCACTTTCATTTTTTTGATCATCAAGTGTGATTTTATTAAGGAGAAAATCATACAGATATTATCGGGAGCCTCATTAAAAACCTCTCTACCTCTAAGTGGAGGAAAAGAGTACTATGCGATAATTGTAAAACCTAAACGTGCAGGACCAATCACGAGAACACGCGAAACATAAATGAGATACTACAAAACAAATCCAAGAAATCATTGTTTCCCACGCATTATAGTTCACGTCCAACAACCAAGCTCCAAAGGCACTCCACATCTAAGGCACATGTGCTGCACAACCCCTCGCATCAACTAGATTCATTCCGAGATGATATCGGCACATTGACCAATCTCTCGCCATTAATGAAACTAGTGAACGCCTACATACCTCTAGAATTACCTCGCCAACTCTTCTATTTTTGTTTCTTGTATCCACGCTATCTTACACTTGTGTTGTTGCAATAGCTTCTATACAACCTTATTCTTTGCCTACGAACCCAAAACTTGTACATTACACGACATAATATTCATAACTCTGACTAGTCCTCATGATCACCCTATTGAGCAATCTCGCGATATCTTTCACAATTGCCTCCTTATTCCCTTACGTCGTGCACCACCCCCTCTTACGCAATGGTGTCGTTGTCTCTTGTTCAATAGGCAAGACTAAATTTAAGATGATTTCTGACGCATCACTCCCTTACGTCGCACACCACCCCTCTTACGCAATGGTGTCGTTGTCTCTTGTTCAATAGGCAAGACTGAATTTAAGATGATTTTCGACACAGCTTTACCCTTAGCAGCTTCCTCAACAACATGGTCTTCTATAGGTTCCACAGGCACACTTCATATCGGATATCAACGGGCTCAATTTCACTAACCTCCAAATTCATCATCGAAAACTCCACAAGACACTCTACCAGTGCCAAGTCATTCAAATCCACCAATCTGTCCAACCCGTTTACATTCGTCACCAAACATGGAACCATTCCCACTTCCTCGTCTATAATACGATCGCAAGAAATTAATGGTTACTCAACCCCACACTCATTCCCTTGAAATTGTTCGTACCCCATCCGTTGTCCTTGCATTACTGGTGACTCTCGATTATTCAATTGTTGCTCCTGTAATACCCTATCATTGAGAATATGTTGCTTACTCTCCACATGATTCACATACCGTTGTACTTTCTACGTTGGGCAATTAGATTTACTCTCATCCGATTGCGATATTTCCTCATCACTGCCCTTTCGGACCATCACGTCCTCGATGTTCAATCAATGGTTCTACCTCAGCCACATGTATCCTAAAAGACAATCTATTGACATGTACCTGAACTATCTCATTTATATGTTCCAGTTGCGATGTTTCAATCAATATTTGTCCCTTTTCAAAAGAATGCGGTTCAAGATTCATATCGTCGCATTTGATCATATCTCCCTAAATCCTAGCTAGGTTATTAAATGTTCCTCGTGACCATACATGTATCAGCAATCCACTTATAGATAACCATACTCCTTAATTACCCGTATCAAACTCCAGATCCTAGCTCCCCACTTTTGTAAACCATCTATTCAACATATTGTTCTCAAGAACTCTCCTCTAGATTTTCAAGCTAAAGAACATCAATAGGACCATAGACCCCGCGATTCGCATCAACAAAAATCCCTCTAACTCGGCATCCTTCAATTCTCTCGCTAAAGCCGCAATTCTCAAAGGGAGCCGACACCATACTATCACACAGAACTGAAGAATGCCTAATTTATCATCATCCACCTCGCCTTGTATTGATCTAATTACATTCAAAAATTGGGAATCCCTAGTCCCTTTTACCGACCCCTAGCCCCTTTAGAATACCAATTATCATTCCTCTTCCAATAGTGATCACGCAATCTTTCATGAGCTGGGCAACTCTAATTCTCAAACCATAAAATCCACTTCCCATTTAGACGTTTACTTGCCCCCCCACACCTATTTTTCCAAAGCTATATGAACAAAACCAAATCTTGACTCATCACATGCTCGTTTAATCGGTACAAATACATCCATTACTCTCCCATGACGATCAAATACCTATCACACCCCTTCCAATGGATTTGATTCGATAAGTTTTTCACGGAAATGTTCTAACTCTGTCGGCGTCTGCTGTTGCTCTCCATCCCAACTTTACAGACAATTATTTATTCGATCTAATTTGTATACTTAATTATGACAATAAAACAAGATTTCCAGATCCAATTTTCTGATAGCAATACCCGTTATCACCACAAACCACCGATTAAAGTTTCAGCTCAAATCAAAGTTACCTCGAATGATAATGAATCGCGTTGTCGAAGAAGGAATCATCGCCGCTTTGCTAATTGCCGCCCGCCCAAAATTCCAGAGGCTTCATCACCCCCCCTTTTGCTCTTCCCATTGATGCGAATCAAGGCTTGTAAAAACAAAAAGGGTAAAGTATACAAACGGTCACTAAACTATGCGAAAAAAATAAAATAATCATCAAACTTTCAAATATTATAAAATGATAATTAAAATTTATGTTTTGTTATAAAACGGTAACTCAGACGTTAAAGGCTGTTAACTGCCGTTATAAAATATGGTATAATAGCACATTTAATCTTTTATATTTACATATTTAATCAATTTAGTCTTAATTAAAAAATATATTATATGTTATGTATTGGGTTTCATTGCTGGCAATAAATGAAAGAGAGGTGATGAGAGGACTCGAACCTAGACCTAAAAGGAAAACATTGGACATTACAAACCACTAGGCTAAAATAAAAATTATAAATTAGATGACAAATTATTATTAAATTAAATTATAATTAAATGTGTGATATTAAATAATATTCTTTATTAAAATACATTTAATAAAGAATATTATTTAATATCACACATTTAATTATAATTTAATTTAATAATAATTTGTCATCTAATTTATAATTTTTATTTTAGCCTAGTGGTTTGTCATTCCAATGTCTCCCTTTTAGTTCCAGGTTCGAGTCCCCTCATTACCTCTCTTATTTCTTTTATTGCCAGCAATGAAACTCAGTACATAACATATAATATACTGTTAAAAACTATAGCAAAATAAAGGCTTTAGCCTAGTGGTTTGCAGCATGCTTAGCACCCCTTGAAATCTTGGTTTGAATCTTGCTCTCCCTAATTTTATTCAATTTATTTTCCTTTAACTTGATGGTGACACATGTCACAATCTGGTTGAAGAAAAATTATTAAATTATTTATAATTAATAATAATATGACTAAATTGAAAAAAATTCTAAATAATGGGGTCAAATTTATTAATTTTTTTCAATTAGATCTAAATTGATTAAATGTGTAAATATGAAGGATTAAATGTACTATTATACCATGTTTTATAAAAGGCAGTTAACATCTTTTAACGTTTGAGTTACCGTTTTGAAACAAGACATAAAGTTTATTTTGTAACGTTTGAAAGTTGGATGACCATTTTATTTTTTTCCGCATAGTTTAGTGATCGTTTGTGTACTTTACCCAAACAAAAAAGCACCCAAAAATCGTGAAGCTGAACATCAACCCTTGGGCACAGTTTATATACTTTTATTTAAATCACAAACATTTAATTTAGTCAAATTAAATCTTTCAACTTTCATTATTTATATATTATATCACTTTTATTTAACAAATTTTCACACATCATCAATTAATAATAGCTTAAGAGTGTAAGAAGCCCCTAAACTTTTGAAAAAAAAACAATTAAACCCTTGAATTTTTTTACACTTAGTTAAGCCATTGAACCAGTAAATTTAATCAATTAAGCCATTGAATCAAGAAATTTAATAAATTAAGCCCTTTGATCAATTTGACCATTAAGTTCTGACCATTTTTTCACCTGTTGGTGCAGTGCATCGTATCACAATGTTTCCACTTGACATTTTCAGAATTTTTTTATTTTATTTAAAATATTCTTTAAAAGTTCTAAAATTATAAAAGACTTATAAAATTTATAAAAAAATATGTAAATGAAACATGGTAGAATTGTAGTGTATCATGTGCCAGTAATATCTAAAGAAAAAACTGTCGAGATTTAATGGTCAAAATTGAGTGCAAAAAAAATTCAGGGGCTTAATTGATTTTTTAAAGTTCAAGGGTTTCTTACACCCTTAAGCCGTAAAATGTTTAAATACTAATTTAAATATTTTTTGTTAGGATTTATAAGTAAGTTAGTTATTTTTTCTTGAATTTATTTAAAAGAATGTTTCAGAAAATTCTTACAGAAAAATATAAAATTATCAATAAATATTATTTTGTGATGATATATGAAAATATACTAAATAAAAGTGTCAATTTCAATTTTTTATTAGATATATTTAATAGTCTCAATATAAGTGACTTAATTTATAAATAATAAAAATAAAATGATGTAATTTGATTAGATTAAAAATCTGTGATTAAGATGAAAGTGAATGTTTAGTTCAACAATCTAAAAAGTAAATTATGCATTATCTATTTCACCATCTTTATTTTTCTTTAAAATATTATTTGGATTAGGATATAATATTAATATTAAATATATATTCGAAACAAATATGATAAAATTTCTTTCATGTACTAAGGGTATGGAATATACAAATATCATACAATTTTCGATCTTTTGATATCATATAATTACAGTGAGTTTGATTGTTTTAAAGTCGAGTCTGATTGGATCCTAAATAAGGTGAAAGCGTTTCTAAGACTTATTTTCTCAATTTACAATATTTAAACTTGAAATCAGTCCAGATTGAGTTGAGTTGTATGGACCTCAATAAATAAAATTTCATATTTGAGTTTTATACGTTAGAAAATAGACTGGTGTAAGACGAGGCGTTAGCACTGACTGAAAAATAATAAAATAACTAAACAATCGAGAACCGTGTTGTGTATTAATCACTGTCTTAGAAGATAATTCACTCTTTGTGTGTAATCACTACAATGGTTGAATGGCCCCCTGAGGTTAGCAGGGCTCTCTAAATTTCGTACACCCGAAAGATGGAGTGAACTTTGATGGTACCGCCCTTCTCTCAACTCAAAACAACACTCATGACAGGTTTATGAAAATTAAAGAGCGTTTCAAAGCAAATGTCATTTGCTTTGGGATATACAAAATGAGTAAAATTGTCAATTATTTATAGGCTAAATAGCCAAGGCAAAATCATCATTTCCAAAGCACAATTTAGTTCTATTTATAATATAATTGAATAACCATAAAATATAGAATTAAATTGAGCATTAACAATATTCCCTACTAATGCGAAAGAATATCCTTCGTAAAAATGAGAGCATTGAAGTTAAAACATGAGAAAAGCAATAGCGAGATTAGTTTCTTAAGCACTAGTGAACGTATCTGGAACTAGAACATAGTGATGACGAGTAATTCTTCTCTTAGATAAGTGAACGAATCTTGAACTTTCTAAGATTAGGGTGAACTCATAACACACAACTAACCCTTTCACCCATCGAAGTACTCGATGTGTCTACAAATTATATATACAAATGTATATATATATATATCCCTTTTTCCTTAGGATTCTAGTAAGTGTACTAGAAAAATGGCCCAATGTTTTTCATAGAAGGTTGCTAGTCCTTCTCACTTACGTAGGTTATTTCATCAGGTTTATCTCAGCATAAACCACTGAAACTAGGCTATGAAATAATTAAGAGCTTTTACAACAATTTAACCTCACAAAAACAATGTGAATTTCTTCAAATTCATATTAAATGAACCACCCAAACTCTGGATAAGAAATCATTAAGAATAAAATGCTCAACCTTTTTAATCGGTGAATTCAATGAGCCTTTCTCACTTAGGATCACCCAAACTCTTGGGATTAAATTCATTACGAGTTTAAGAAAACTCATCATCTCTAATCGTTTGCGATAGGACCACCCACTCAACACTAGGTTATGAACTTATTAAGAGTAGATATTAATCAAAAATCGGTAAATTCATCAAGTCTTTCTCACTAAGACCATCCAAAGCCTGGGTTATGAATTTATTAAGAGCACTAAAGCTCATCATGTGCATGTACATTATTCGTCATAGGGATAGGTAGGTAGAAATGTACACTATGAGTCTTTTCATGGTTTCGTTTGACTACATTGAACTTTGAGTCTTTTCATGGTTTCATTTGACTACATTGAACTTAGATAACTAAGTTGGGTATTCACCATGAATTCCTCAACCAATGAGCTTTAAACCCACCCCCTCGACGAATCTAGAACAAACTTCTGACTTTAACCTTTGGTAAGTGGATCAACTAAGTTCCTTTGTGACTTTAATCATCATTTTAAGACACCCCACATTTATAACATTTTAAAGATAGAAATAAATCCATAATTGTCTTGGACAATGTGTAAACAAATACTCAATCATACTAGAGTAAAGTTTGCTATGAGTTTTAACCATAAAGCTATGTTTTAACAAACTTAAACCTTGTTTACACATGATTATATTTTCAAAGTTTTGAGAAGTTACTAATAATTTAAGATTAGTATGCATAATTTCAAACGACTATGAAATTCCTTTTATCCCATTCAAAGAGAATTTCAACTTTTTCCTAATTCATGAAATTATGAATATTATGCAAATATTTATGAAGAGTTTTCAACTTTTACTAACAACAAGAAAATTATCTCAGGTTTATTACAAGGGATTTCAACACAACTCATAAGATAGACCATCTATTTTCTTTCCTCTACTTAGGAAAAAAACTCAAAGAGATTTAATAGCTACAACATACTTTTAGTAGCACTAATGTCTATCATATTCTCATTCATATTGTTCAACATATTGGCCCTAAAGAGACCATCATATATTTTATTTACTATGACTAAATTTGGTATTCTGCTCAACCAAATTAATCTCGACTCTTTTAACTTTTACACTAAGTTTTACACTAAGTTTAAAGAGTTCTTATTTGTCATTGTATTTTATAAAAGTGAGCACATTAAAAAACAATGCACCCGGTAGGTTGCCATGAAAGAGAAGTGGTGCACTAAGCACGCTTAAATACCAGGTCTTTCATAGAACTAATCCTAGACATGCATTTTCATAATGCTTTCCTATAAGTCATTTATTAATTTTCTCTTTCTTTAATTAAGGCCTCTTAGAGAATTATGTTTGATACTTTTACTCACAATAGTATCTTATTAAGCATACTTAATATAAGGCTCATTACTTATAATAGTCATTCACTTTAGCCTTAGACTTTACACTAGTCTAAAACATGCTCAATGAGTTTACAGACCAGCTTATATGTTCATGTATTATAAAGCATGAATTGATAGGCAACAAATATAAACAATCTGACCGCATAGGAAGAATTGTAACTTCCAAGTAGGCTTATTCATTCTAACTGTCGATTGACTAGCGTTTGGTAAACAATTGATGAATTAATGTAAATATGCCAGAAAATAATGCCAAGTTTAGGTCTTTTTGCGTGCAAGTATACACTGTCAGCAAGTAATACAACAGTAAGTTGAGTATCGTATCTACAAGGATTGTCCAGGAATTCAATGCCACGATAATTACTTGTGAATGAAGTAATGAGTTTGGATTGGATTTCAGACTAAGAAAAATAACTAAGGAAAGGTAATGAAAATTCAACCAGTTTGGGAAATAATTAAATCAAGATGATGGACTGGCGTTGGCAAGGGATATATGAATTTCACGCTAGCAAAGACAACATTTAGTAACTTCCAGCCTTGGTTTTATTGCAGAACAAATTTTAAAGTTAGTATTACCTCTGTTGATAGAAATACCCTAAGTTAATTATGATTAACACCTATATGACTATAGTGATGTTTTTCAATAATTAACTTGTAACCCCTCGACTCGGCCAAGACGTTAGACCGAACCAAGCGAACTATATTGGGTTTGCCGAAGCAAACCTGAATCGATTTACCCAAATTAGGTCTATTTTTTTCTTTTTATCTTGTCTAGATGCATATTTAATCCCTAGGGTGAGCATATTAGTAGCAGATTAAATCTCGATTGAATCGGGCGTCGCATTGACATCTAATTGTACGTTATTATAAATTAAAGACCAAATTGCAATTCTGGGAAATTGTGAGGACTTACTTAAATCTAAAGTTACCAACCTTCAATTAATCATATTACATGCATTTTGGTTAAATTTTAGCTTAAAGCGATCAACCAAGCTCATTTAATTGCATGCTAAAGAAACAAGGACCAAAATGTAAATGAGACAAACTTTAGCAAACATTTACCAGGAATAACAGGCTCGGTACCGATACTCACCATGCCTGTATCGATACGGGTCTCATTAAGCAAAGGGTATCAGTACGGGTGGCACCGTACCGATACGAGTGGTTCAATTTCAAAACATGGAATTCTAGTAGCTAAAAAGCATACCAGTACAGATGCCCGTGTACCGCAACCTGGTGTAATATTCAAGGGACGTACCGATACGGAGGCTAAGTGTACCGATACCCCTATGCAAAATTCCCAGATTTGAGCTTTTCCCAGCCCCCTGTACCGATCCTAGGGGACCTGTATCGATACGTCTAGACCTGTAATGGCCTTTTGGCCTAACATATGGCACTATGGCTCAAAGTAACATCACCCAAACATATACTAAACATCATATAAACCACAAGGCATCAAAATACCACAAATCAACATAAGCAAGATCATCAAACTAAGCATGTTGTAGCAACCTGTTTTGAAATTGAAAAATCCTTTTTTTCTTGTTCTTTTGGAAAATAGGAGGGCTTGGAGTCGCCATCAGCCACTTGGCTAAGGTAGACCGGACACCAGAAAACCAGAGACTCGTGAAATTGGGTTCAAGAGTTAGTTACCTGTGGGAAAGGGTTAGCACCCCCACAATGCCCGAAATCGGTACCAAATCACATATTACTTTTGATCGATGGAAACATATGAAATTCAAATTAACGTTAATTAAATGTTCTCAATTGGGTATAGGCTCTAGTTAAGTGGGCTTAGTCAAATTGGTGGGTCCAAATTAATTAAATGTTTAATTAATAAGGGTGACGATACAAAGGATCATAGATTAAACCGACATCGAATAAGGCCGACTACCGTGTTAATTTATGGTTCAAATTCCGTACATCACCTTTATGCATGATGCAGACATTTAAATATGACGACATGATTTATCAATTTTTAATTAATGTTTACCTTTGGATGGTAGGAATTAATTCAAATATTCGACCAACATCCATTGAGCCAGGACTGTTACGACATAAATATCTGAATTAATGAACACCTCCTTTTTAAGGTTTAAGTTAATTAATTCCCATGCCTGATGATAAAATTAAAGGTCATATGGATGGCAATTAGAAATGCATGGCAAGGAAGAGCTTGAAAATTAAAACCCTAGGCCCACTGAAGTCCTATCCTAAAAGTCCCAAATTATGGAAATTATTCTAATGTTGGCCCTAAATTAATTACCCCTAAAAAGAACTCCTAATGATTTACAAATTATCTTGAGCGATAATTTATTTGATTAATTCTAAACTTGTATCTCAATAAGCCAAGGATTCTATTTAAAACGAACCAAATTAATTAGATCATGATTTGGATTAAGCGTCCGTCTAAGTTTTGTCAATTTTATCCTAAGGGGTAGTTAAGAGGTGTTCAACTAGTTTAATAAACTTAACATTTATCCCAATAAGCCAAGGATAAATTTAAACTTATTAAACTATTTCGAACCTAAAATCTAGCTACGGTTCTAAAAGATCTAATCTTAAATCTAAATTAATTAATCCAAAAATTATGCCCCAATAAATCGAGCGCACGCTTTTGATTAATAAATTAAATTGCCCTAAGCTTTCTTAAAGGCTCAAAACTAAGGTTTCAACTAATCTAAGAACCTATACTTAGTTTAATTAATCTAAACACACACCCCATGAAACCAAGGGTATGTTTTAAATTAATTAAATTAAGTTCTAAGGACCTACTATCTAAAATGAAACAAATAACATGAAAATAAACTATACATTCAAGGGGATAATAAAATAGGTTCAACATGCGAAATATATAGCATATTTTAAATATATCACATAGTAATATATACAAGTGACATCACGCAATACCACATTATATAGGTATTATAAACAACTATACATAAAAACTATATTATATATATCATGAGTTACATATATAAAAACTATATACATGTCACACACATCTAAATCATAACAAGGTAAAAAAAAGAAAACAAACATGAACAAAAGGGACTGAAATTGAAGAAAAACAATAGAACATAACATAAATTAAATATGTAGAAAAGGGGAAAACGATATGGCAAAGACAAAGAAAACCAGGGACCAAGGCCGGGGTTTTAAAAAGTGGAAGGACTACCGGGGTTATTACCAAAGGGCGGAGGGACTTAAAGGGGAATTATCCCGTTTTTATTTTAAGACGGTGCATAAAAGACACATTTCAATCTAGATTTAAAACTTTTGCCACTTTTTCAAAAAAAACCCCTCAAACAGAAATGAATCCTCTAAACTTAAACACCAACAAAACCTTTATCACCTCACCTTTTTTGGATCAAACTCCTAAAAACGAATGAACACACTTGGTGTTCATCCCATATCTTACGAACATCTGGGTACGAACCCAGAAGCCACCATCGGCCACCGTGAACTCCAAAATTCCGCGACCTTTTCGCCGTACGCTGCCACGCTGACAGCTGGCGAGCAACGGCCGACGAACCCTAAACTTACCAATAAAACCCCTTTTCCTCTCTAGTTTCGAAACCCAACACCGATTAAAAAAAACAAACCTTCCGCCCCTGAAATCTATAGAAACCGAAGCAAAGCCTTTGAAAACCCTTCTTTTCTTGCTAAAAACACCCAAAGATTTTGAATCCCTAAACCTGGGAAGACGAAATGACCACGACGATGGTGTTGTTCCTCGGCAACACCCACCTTAGCCATCCTTACAACGGCGACTGAAGATTAAAAAGGTACGAAACCCTAATCCTTTGTTTTCCCCTTTCATTTTTACATTCGAAAAAATGTAGAGAAGATGGATATACCTACGAAGGTTCTTTGATTCGTATTGCTTAATCTAAAAATTTTCCCCTATTCTGAACTAGGATTTACAGTTTTGGGGCCTTTGTTATATAGCCCTTGATTTACATAATTTTATAAATAGGAAAAACAGAATAGAAATCCTCTATTGGTTGCTCTAAATTTCTTGTTTGTATTCATCTGGTACTCTGAAATTGTTTTTGCCTCTTTTGGTTATCTGATGATCTGTGTTTTCCGTTGCTGTATGTTACCTGCTCTCGAATGGGTGAGACACGGACTGAAGGAGGCTGACTCTTGACATTCTAGGCACTTGAATGCGCGTAGGGAGTAGAGAGGACGAGGTGTCGATCTCGCACGCGCGCGTGGAGGATACGGAGGGGCAGATGTGATCGGCAAGCGTGCGAGAGCCAATTCTGGCCATCCGATGCAACATTGATTCGATGGTTAAGGGGCTGCGGCGTAGGATTACAGTATGGCCTAGGATTTCTCATTCGAAGAGGCCATCCGAACCTTTTGATCATCTTGGATCTGACGGCTAACGTTTGGCTGCGCAAGATTGAAGAGGGATATTAGATTAAGTTAAACCAAATTAGGGATTGGTCATTTATGGGCCAAACATGCCAAATGTAATGATATATAATAATTTTTTGGGCTTTTAATTTTAAATTGTCAATGGACATTCTTATTTTGGGCATTTATTCAATATATTGGGATCTTTATTTATCCAATAGTTTTTCTCTCTCTTTTTCTTCTTTATCTTAATAATAATAATACCAATAAGGATAACAGAGTATAATAATACAACAATACTAATAGTGATAATACTATAATTAGGTAGTAGTAATAGTACTAGTAATAAAGGATGCAATATATTAGTAATCTTTTTGTTCCTTATTTGCAAAAAGGATATATATATATATATATATATATAAAGCAGGTTAACCTCTGGATAAAATTAATGATTACACATGTGAAGCATCAACCAGAACCTACAGGCAAGATTTCTACCCAAGCATACAAAAGCTATCCCATGCCCAATATCAAAATTCATACACCACAAAACACATCCATAACAGTATATAAACTTGCTCAAAAACATGGAACAACAAAATACAAGTATCCCAATACCCATGGCCAAATTGCCCCTTTATTGCTACTAAAGTCGTTTATTTAAAATCATACTTGCAAAGTCAAGTTCTTGGATGATCCCTTGCCCAAATGATGCCTCCAAAAGGTCTAATTTTTTGCAACAATGAGAAGGGAGCGTAAGCACAAAATGCTTAGTGAGGGATGCCTAAAATCACTAATCAATGCATTAAAACAAGTGTGCAAAACCATTCTTGGAAATTAAAAGATCATTTACTAAACTTTCCAAAACGCGTGCATAACTCTCAAACCATTTCAACTCATAAGCATAATCATGTATCATGGATTTCATGCATAACCTCCATGTGCATCCTCAATTTAAGCTTCCTTTTTGCATAAACAATTCATTGCAAAGCTTAAAGAGAATCATAAACATTTATCACAAGTTACAAACCTTTTAATCCTATCATGATACATTATTTCATATATTGGCATTAGAGTGACCAAAACCATATCATAGCATTTTAAGAAAACACATTGGATACTCGGATTTTCGTGGTGGTTCCTTTAAAAACACCCTTATATCCACCAACTAGAGAAAACTCAGTGGCATCCCACTCTTCTACGGTTGCAGTTCTCGATGGTCAGAGAAAAACACGGTGGCATCCCACACCCTCAACAAACCATGAGGTGACTTATTATAGTGCACTTTAAACCCCATGGCATGCCAACTATATCAAATAACATTTAATTCATTGTCACTTAGCCAATATATACTTTCAAACCATGTTACCTCACTGTTTTTCCATATGCATTACTCAAACCATTTACCTTTACAAAAACCATGTTTGTAATCAACATGTATTATACTTTCGGAAACCATTAGCCAAGCCTTATAGGCTTTCACATGTATATCATTTGCAAAGAATTTCATACGGAAAATCATGTATAAAATAGTAGATAACAAAACATGCTCAATGTCAAATTATATGCTTAAACAACATGGACCAAAACTGAGATATCGAGAGAAAATCACCCTTTACTTACTTTCGATTCTAACCAAGCTTGCTAGGCTTAGATTAAACCCCAAGGTGACTTTTTAAACCTCTTAATAGCTTCAAAATATGATTCCACTCACTGACTACACAAAGCTTTCCTCGCTGATGCGAAAATCAAGCTTTCGACACCTCCAATTCTTCACCAAATGTTACCAGATTGATCTCCCCTATTTTATCCATATAATAACAGAAGATTGATGCATCATTATGCATCTAAAATTCCAGCAACATCAATCTCCAACAACACACATTCAAACTCCACCAAACAATATCCAAAAATAACCGAAATCTACACAAATCTTCACCTAAACAAATCTCAGCCATAACCCAACGATTTGATCAACCTATCAACATCAATTAACATCTTCAAATATTGCTAATCCCACCTTATACCTCCAGCAAACTCAGAACACCAAAAACACCTCAAAATCTAACCATTTACAACCTAGAAAATTAGCAATTCAGTTGGTTTCGAGATTTCTTTTGTAAATCTCATCACATAACATTAAAATATGCCTTAAATGTATTATTAATCAATCAAGATCACAATAATTCAGATCCATAACAAAACTCAACCCATTTCTTAATTAAATCATCAATAAACCTTTAATTCTTGATTTAATCACCAAAACATATTAAAAATCAATTGCAAAGGATCAAGAACTTGGGAATTTCAGTAAAGAACCTTTGATTAGAGGAGAAAAATGAAAAATCACCTCTAATAGTAGACTCATTCCTTAATTGGCTTGATTTAGATGAAATCTCCAAGATTGAAGTAGAAGATTAACATAGAAACAAAGGAATCCATTGATGAAACCAACATTAGATTTAGAAAGGTTGATTCCTAAGATCTTTAGAGAGAAAATAGTATTTTGGTTACCGAGAATTTGAGAGAAAAAGTTTGGACAAAAATAGTTACGTAAGAAAACATTTTGGCTAATTAAATCAAAACTAATTAAAACCTTTTTATCCCATTTATTAAATCATTTAAAATTCACTTTAAAATAGCCAAAATTAAGGAGAAAGTCTGATAAAGCCAAGTGAATTTAATAGCTCCTTAAGGATTCTAAGTTTTGACACTTTTACGATTTAGTCACTAAAACAGTTTTGAAATCTTTACATTTTGATCATTAAACCAAAATGTCCATCCATCCGAATCAATTTTATCAAATTGCCAATTCAAATATGTTTAATATATCAATTAAAAATATTATATTATTTTTGTATATTTTATTTTAACCAAAAACCATTTGTTTTAATTTATTTTCCGAAACTAGTCGAATTAGCTAACTCGGTTCATCCGAACCGTCTAACCCAAACCTCTAATCTTCTAGGCCCAAAATTAGGGCGTTACAACTCTCCCCTACTTAAGAAATTTCATCCTCAAAATTTACTTGAAGGAAAAAGGTAAGGAAACTGCTTCACTATGTCCATCTTACTTTCCCATGTGGCCCCTTCGACATCTTGATGTTGCCACAACACTTTTACAAGCTCAATTGTTTTCCACAGAGAACTTTATTGCAGGTATCCAAGATTTTCATCGGTTCCTCATCATAGGTGAAGTTTGGACACAAATCAATCTCCTCAATATGCATTACATGCGATGAGTTTGATCTATACCTCCGAAGCATCGATACATGGAAAATATCATGTATCTTATCCAACTTCATAGGCAACCTCAATCTATAAGCTACCGGACCAACACGCTCCAGCACCTCATAAGGTCTAATAAACCTCGAACTCAACTTACCCTTATGCCCAAACCTCATCACCTTCTTCCAAGGCGAGATCTTTAGAAACGCTTTATCACCAACTGTATACTCAACTTCCCTACGCTTCAAATCTACATAAGACTTTTGCCGATCCGAAGCTACTTTCAATCGATCACTAATAGGCTTCATTTTCTCATTAGTATCTTTCAACACATCAGGCATAGACACAAATTTCTCACCAACCTCAGCCCAACAAAGTGGCGTACGACAACTCCTACCATACAATGCCTCATACGAAGCCATCTGAATGCTTGCCTGATAATTGTTATTAGAAGCAAACTCACCAACGGTAATTGCTTCTCCCATGAACCTTGAAACTTAATAACACAACATTGCAATATATCCTCCGAGACTTGGATAACTCGTTTAGACTAACCATCCGTATGAAGATGATACGAAGTATTGAAATTTAATCGCGAACCCAACGCTCTATGCAAACTCTCTGAAAACCTTGCAGTGAAATGCGGATCCCTATCCGATATAATCGACTTAGGCACCCCGTAAAATCTTACAATCTTAGCGATATACAAATTTGCCAACTTATCCAACATATACGCCGTATGCACTGCCAGAAAATATACACACTTCGTAAATCGATCGATAATAACCCAAATAGAATTCTTCTTAAATGGTGTCAAAGGCAAATATGCCACAAAATACATTGTGATTCTCTTCCATTTCCACTCTAGAATCTGCATCGGTTGCAACAATCTAGAAGGAAACTGATGTTCAGCTTTAACTTGCTGACACATCATGCGACGAGCAACATAATTTGCAACATCCTTGTTCAAACCAACCCAAAAATACCCATTCTTCAAATCTTGGTACATCTTTGTACTACCTGGATGAATAGAAAAAGAGACTAGAATGAGTCTCAGTCAAGATAGTACGCCTCAACTCAATATCGTCCGGCACCACTATCCGACTCTTGAAGCACAAAACACCATCATCATTAAAATAAAAATCCACCGTATTACCCTCCATAATGTCCTTAACATGTGGAACCAACAAAACATCATACAGTTGCTTTTCCTTAATAATTTGTAACAATGAAGGCTTAACTTGCAAATCAGCCAACAAACCTCCATCTTGTGTCACACTCAACAGTGCAAACATCGCCCTTAACTCCACTACAACCTTTCTACTTAAGGCATCAGCTACCACATTAGCCTTACCCGGATAATACTCGATTGTCAAATCATAATCCTTAAGCAACTCCAACCATCTTCGTTGCCTAATATTCAACTCCTTTTGTGACATCAAATATTTCAAACTCTTATGATCCATATACATAAGACATTTCTCGCCATAAAGATAATGTCTCCAAATCTTCAAAGCGAAAACCATCACGACAAGCTTTAAATCATGCGTAGGATAGTTGTGCTCGTGCACTTTCAATTGTCGAGATGCATAAACCACAACTTTACCATCTTGCATCAAAATGCACCCAAACCAACATACGATGCATCACTATAGACCACAAACTATTTTCTCGACTCGGGTTGAATCAAGATTGGAGCTTGCATCAAAGCTTCCTTTAACTTCTCAAGAGCTTGATTTCTACCCTCTGTCCACTCAAAACAAACATCCTTTTGTAATAACTTAGTAAAAGGGGCAGCAATCATTGAGAACCCATCCACAAAACTTCGATAATAACCCGCCAACCTGAACAAACTACGAACCTCTATCACTGACTTAGGTTGTTTCCAATTCACTACCGCCTCAATCTTCTGTGGATCAACACAAATCCCTTATGTTGAAACAACATGACCAAGAAAAAACCAATTCTTTAATCCAAAACTCACACTTGCTCAACTTAACATATAACTGATTATCCAACAAAGCTTGCAATACAATTTGCAAGTGCCGATCATGATCCTCCTCGGTACAGGAGTACACGAGAATATCATCAATGAAAACCACCACAAATTGATCCAAGTACTCATGGAATACCTGATTCATCATATCCATGAAAGCTGCAGGTGCATTAGTCAACCCAAAGGATATCACTAAAAACTCGTAATGCCTATAACGTGTGTAAAAAGCATTTTTCGGTGCATCCTTATTCTTAACCTTTAACTGATAATATCCAGATCTCAAATCAATCTTGGAAAATACCGTATTATCCCGAAATTGATCGAACAAATCATCAATTTGCGGCAAATGATACTTATTCTTAATCGTCAACTTGTTCAATTGCCGATAATAAATGCACATCCTCATGGTTCCATCTTTCTATTTCATGAAAAACACCGGTGCTCCCTATGGTGAAACATTAGGTCAGGTGAAACCACGATCTAACAACTCCTAGAGTTGTGTCTTTAACTCCTTCAACTCTTTTGGTGCCATGCGATATGGAGCAATCGACACTGGAGCTGTATCCGCATACGTCTCAATATAAAACTCCACCTCTCTATCTAACGATAAGCCTGGCAACTCTTCTAGAAATACCCCTGGAAAATCACAAACAATACGGATATCCTAAACTCATACCTCTTTCATATTCAGATTCATAACAAAGGCCAAATATGATTGGCGCCCAAACTCCAGCAACCTCTGAGCTTCCAAAGCCGAAACAACATTGGATAAGAATTTAACATTCTCACCCACAATTACTACTTCGTAATTATAAGCGAGTTTCAACGAAACTCGTTTGGTTTCAAAGTCAACCACAACCCTATGCTCGGTCAACCAGTTTATACCCAAGATTACATCAAAACCATGAAACGACAACTCTATAATATTGACTACAAACACATGTCCTTGAACCATCAAAGTACATCTCCTATACAACCTTCTAGCAACAACTATCTCTTTGAAAGAACTAGTTACTCGCATACTTAAAACTTCTATAGGTATACTAAGAAAATATGTACGCTCACGCAAGATATATGAATGCGTAGAACCAGAATCTACTAAAGACAGTAATGACACGGACTTCAAAGTAAAAGTACATGCAATCACATCTGTGTCATTCTTTCCCTCGTGATGTGCATATATCCTCGCGCAAGTCTTTCTCCCCCAGGTTGCACATCCACAATATGAGCAATGGTTCTCTGGCCTTCATCTCTACGCTGGTAATTACCACGACCACAACCCCTCGGTGGTGTAGCAACTGTCACTGCATGAGCTTGACTGTCTTTCACCAATTGAGGACACTCACGTTTTATATGATCTTGAGGACCACAATTCCAGCAACAACCTTGCGACACCCAACACTCTACTGAATGTCGTTTCCCATAACACCCACACTCAGGTGTCCCAACATAGGTGTTCTGAACATTCTGCCCTTGACCAGCGTTAACTCTACCACGTTGTCAATGATCTAGTTGATACTTCCTATCTCGATGTCTCTTGTATCGACCTCTACTGACATCTGACTCAACAACCCTCTTTCTAGATTTAAAACTCTCCGAACAAGAAGACAAACCCAAATTCTACTATATATCCTTGGCTTGAGTAACCAAGACATCAAAATCAATATAGTCCACTGCTAACATGTAGGTCTTAATTTCCTTGATCAACCCATATCGAAAATGATCACATTATTGACTTTCATTAGGGACCAACTCAGGTGCATAACAACTCAACGGCACAAATTGAAACTCATACTCCGTAACAGACATGTTACCCTAAACCAATGCCATAAAATCTTGCTTTCTTTCGTCTTGGTATCGATCACCCAGATATTTTTTCCGAAAAGCAGCACCAAAGAACTCTCATATCACTTCCGCAAGCGTCATACCCGTAATAATAGTCTACCACCATGCATAAGAATCTCCTTGAAGCAAAGGCACCGTACAACCCAACTTAAGAGCATCTGAACACTCTATTTGTCCAAGAATCCGCTGGGTACTCGTAAACCACTCATGTGAAGCTTTGGGAGCCAAACCTCTAAACTCAGTACCTCCAAAGCTTTGTAAATGTTCTAACAGAACTCTAGGATTAGCAGCCACTACAGGCGTTGGTGTAGGTGCATGCACTCCAGCCATAGCTTCCTGAAATGCCCCAGTTATAACCTTGATCAACGATGTCATATCACCAAAACTGGCCTTTGCGATGCCTGAGGTAAACCACCTCCAATTCTAGTACTAACAGGAGGAATTGGTGGAGGAGGTGGTAACTCATTGTTATGCCCATCACCGATATTACTTGTATTAGCTCGAGTCTCTCATCTCGGTTCCATATTCAAAAACATAATCTACAACATGGAAATACCAAATGCATATTTAGGCCAACATTAATAAAGGATCCAAGATAACTTGCATTTTAAAACAAATCTCTTTGTACTCGTAGCAATAAGGCAATGTGTTCATGGTATTACACCCCATCAAAACAAACATCATGAAATCAAACACCATGCATGGCAAACATTATTCATCAAACATAAAACAACTCTTAACAATCATAATCTGGCTCTGATACCATCAAATGTAACCACTTCGACCCGGCCTAGACGACAGACCGAACCAAGTGAACTACATTGGGTTTGACAAAACAAACGCAAATTGATTTAACCAAATTAGATCTATTTATTTCTTTTTATCTTGTCTAGATGCATATTTAATCCCTAGGGGGAGCATACTAGTAACAGATGAAATCTCAATTGAATCAAGTGTCGAATTGATATTCAATTGTATGTTACTGTAAGTTAATGACCGAATTACAATTCTGGAAAATTGTGAGGACTTACTTAAAGCTAAAGTTAGCAACCTTTCCCAGACCCGTATACCTATCGATGGGGACCTGTATCAGTATGTCTGGACCTGTAATGGCCTCTTGGCCTAACATATGCAAGAAACATCACCCAAACATCTACTAAACATCATATAATCCATAAGGCATCAAAAATACCACAAATCCACATAAACAAGATCATTAATCAAAGCATGTGAAGCATCAACCATAACCTATAGGCATGATTTCTACCTAAGCATGAAAAAGATATCCCAAGGCCAATATCAAACATCAAACACCACAAAACACATCCATAACAGTATATAAACTTGCTCAAAAACATGGAGAAACAAAATACAAGTCTCCTGATTCCCATGGCCACATTACCCCTTTATTGCTAAAACAGTCATTTATTTAAAACCATACTTGCAAAGCCAAGTTCTTGGATGATCCCTTGCCCAAATGCTACCTCCAAAAGGTATACTTTTTTGTAAGGTTGAGAAGGGAGCGTTGTAGCGATGTCCGTTTCGCTAAAAAAATTGAGTTTTCGAGGTGTTTGTGGTTTTTCGGATATAAAAATATTTATTCTGTGGGGTTTTAAAAACCGCATTTTATTTAGAAATTGGAGTCGCCACCGGCCACTTAGGTAGGCCGGACACCATAAAACCAGAGATTCAAAAACTTTGGGTTCGGGAGTCGGTTACGGATGGGGAAGGATTAGCACCCCCATACCGCCTAAAATTGGTACTTTAATAATTACCGCTTTATTAATATTAAACTTTCTGGATTAAAGTGACGATTAAATTAAAATTTGATTATAATTACGAGTAAATTTTAAAGGCCCCGTTATCCGAGAGTAAACGCCCAACCACTATCACTACGCCTGATACTGGCCCCGTTTACGCTCGGATAAAAGGACACCGCATTGACAATTTATATATCTCAATATGCAATCTTAGTGAGCAAAATATAAAATATGGCAAATAATTTAAATACAATAAAATACAAATAAATATTAACATAATAAAATATCAATCTAACATAAATAAAATACTAATCTAAAACATACATACATAAATATTAATCTAACTCATAAATAAAAAACAAATCTAACATAAATAAAATGCTAACATTCATAAATATTAATATAACACATAAATAAAAAACTAATCTAATATAAATAAAATACTAATCTAAAACATTCATAAATATTAATCTAACACATAAATAAAAAAACTAATCTAACATAAATAAGATACTAATCTAACACATAAATAAAAAACTAATCTATAACATAAATAAAAAACTAATGTAATAAAATACTAATCTAAAACATAAATTTAAAACATACAAACTAAAAAATAAGAATACAATTTTAAATTAACTAATACTTCATTAAAATAAAAAATTATAATACAAATAAAAAGGGAAGAAAATATACCTAACTAGGAGCTCGAATAACGAATCCCGACTGAACCCCACCGAGATCTACCGCGACCTCTCCAAAAATATTAACTAGATCGGACCTAAAATAGGACCCCGATCGAACCGACTAGGACCGAGGGCACTACCCCGGTCCTTGGCTAGCCGGGAGCTAATGCCCCCTTATTTGGCCTTGCCATGGCTGATTGATGCTCTTTCTTGCGTGAACCCCTGCCTATTTATAGGCAATTTCAAGGGGTGGGGATAGTTTAGGGTGATGTGGAGCATGCTGCTCCAGGCAGTTTCTTCCCTTTTTTTGTTTTTTGTTTTTTTAATAATATATTTTATTATTATTATTTTTTTTATTTTTCATTAATTTTATATTAATAATAATATTATTAAAATAATACTAATAACACTAAAACCTGGTTAAAAATGAGTGATTACAGTTGCTCCTCTTTGCTTGTTCTTGTGAAACGAGAACAAAGCAAAGATCAAAAGCACTCATTTTTGACCTACTTCCAAGTCTTTGGCTTCGGAATCACGTGTTCTTATGGAACTCTCCGCTCCTCCTTAGCTGAATCTTCAAGCTTGTAAGTTCTTCCTATATAGAACTTCTTCACCTTCTGATCTTGGAACTATAGGTCCTCCCTATATAGAACCTTTCATTATGAAGTCTTGAGTTACGAGTCCCTCCTATATAGAACTTTTCACTCTGAGACGGTAAAGCTTGGAGTCCTTCCTATATAGAACTCTTCACCTTCAACGCTGGTTTCTCCTATATAAAACCTTTTGCGCCACTGATGGATTCTTCCGACTGGGAGTTCCTCCTGTATAGAACTGCTAGTCTTCAAACCCTAGAGTCGTCAGTCCTTCCTATATAGAACTTTTAGCTTCTGAAATCTCTGAGCTACAGGTTCTTCCTATATAGAACTTTTCACTCTAAGACAGTAAAGCTCAGAGCCCTTCCTATATAGGACTCTTCGCCTTCAACACAACGGGTTTTCCCTATATAAAACCTTCTGTGTCATGGGTGAATTCCTTCGGCTGGGAGTTCTTCCGATATAAAACTGCTAGTCTTCACCCTGGAGCTGCAAACCCTTCCTATATAAAAATTTCAGCTCCTGAAGCCTCAGAGCGGCGGATTCTTCCTACATAGAACCTCTTGCTACGAGAGCTTGAAAATATAGGCCCTTCCTATATAGAACCTTTATCTTCGAATTTTTCTTTTCTCTTTTTTCTCTTTTTCCTTTTTCCTTTTTTCTTTTTCCTTCTTTTCCTTCTTTTTTCTCTTTTTCATTTTCCTCTTCTCTTTTTTCTATCTCATTTTCATTCTTTTTTTTACAAGGCTGTTGATATCTTTGGACTTACGCTACTAAGGCTGCCGATTTTTCTGGACTCACGCTACTAAGGCTGCCGTATCATGCCCGGAGGACTTACTGATGGCCCGAAGGACTTATCACCATGCTCGAAAGACTTACTGGTGGCCGAAGAACTTAACACCATGCTCGAAGGACTTACCGAAGACCCGAAGTATTTAACATCTGGGCCTCACGCTGCTATGGCTGCCAATTTTTCTGGACTCACGCTGCTAAGGCCGCCAAAATCTTTCTTCAAATTTTGGGATTCACGCCAAAAATGGCTACCGACCTTTCTTCAGATTTGGGGATTCACGCTGAAACTGGCTACCGATCTTTCTTCAAATTTGGGGACTCACGCCGAAAATGGCTGCCAATCTTTCTTCAAATTTGGGGACTCACGCCGAAAATGGCTGCCAAACTTTCTTCAAATTTTGGGGACTCGCGCTGAAAGTGGCTGCCAAACTTTCTTCAGATTTGGGGATTCACGCCGAAAATGGCTACCGATCTTTCTTCAAATTTGGGGACTCACACCGAAAATGGCTGTCAATCTTTCTTCAAATTTGGGGACTCACGCCGAAAATGGCTGCCAAACTTTCTTCAAATTTGGGGACTCACACTGAAAATGGTTGCCGATCTTCTAAGACTCATGCTGCTATAGCTGCCGATATCTTTCTTTAATTTAGGGATTCACACCAAAAATGGCTACTGATCTTTCTTCAAATTTTGGGGACTCACGCCGAAAATGGCTGCCAAACCTTCTTCAAATTTGGGGACTCACGCCGAAAATGGCTGCCAAACTTTCTTCAATTTGGGGATTCACGCCGAAAATGGCTACCGATCTTCTAGGACTCGTGCTACTATAGCTGCCGATATCTTTCTTTAATTTAGGGATTCACGCCGAAAATGGCTACCGATCTTCTAGGACTCATGCTGCTATAGCTGCCGATATCTTTCTTTAATTTGGGGATTCACGCCAAAAATGGCTACCGATCTTTCTTCAAATTTGGGGACTCACGTCGAAAATGGATACCAAACCTTCTTCAAATTTGGTGACTCACGCCGAAAATGGCTGCCAAACTTTCTTCAAATTTTGGGGACTCACGCCGAAAATGGCTACCGATCTTCTTTCTTTAATGAAATCCACTTCTTAATACTCTTTGATAATTCTTCAAGTACCTGTCCAAAACAAGCAAAAATTGACATGCCCCTATCTATATGATGCATGCAATGTAATGCTTTCTTTCTCCTTTTTTTCTCTTTTCTCTATTCTCATTTTCATTTTCTTTTCTTCTTTTTTCCTTCAATTTCTTCTTATTTTTTCTTTTCTTTTTTCAACTTTTCTCTTTCTTTCACTCTTTTTCTTTTTTCTTTCAGCCCTTTTTTGTTCTAAAGTCTTACACCCTGAAAGGTCGTTCCTTAGATTTCTTTATCTCTTTACTTCTTCACTGTATGCTCTTAAATCCTCATTTGAACATGCTTTTAAACCTTTTGTGCGGAAGGCTTTCTTGTCTTCAGGGTTATCACCCGTCTTCATAAATGACCATCTGGTTCTTATATTATTCTTATAAGAACCCTTGTCATCTTTTTCGCTTGGCGCTGCCCCATTCAACCACGGGCTCCACTGCTTTGAATTTTCTAACCCATCATATAGAGCCTTGATCTATTTCTAGTCACCAGGGTGAGCCAAAATACTTCTATCCCCTGAGCTCATTCTTGATCTTCTCATAACATTTTTACGAGAACTAACTCTCGGTCCCTATGCTTTAAATCTCATCATCATTCATTTTTAAAGTAATGCAAAAGGCAATTTACTTGTGTATATTTCAAAAAAATAATGATTGTTTGAAAAGATAATAGTTATTTCGAAAATCACAACTTGGAGGGGATACCAAACATTTTGAAAACATTGTTTGGTACAAATGGTAAACATCTTTTTCTTTTTTTCTTCTTTTTTAAGGACCAAACATTTTTTTAAATAATGTTTGGAGAATGGTAAACAAAATTCGAAGTATATTGCCAAACATTTTAAGAACTAATGTTTGGGGGAAATGGTAAACATCAAAACTTTGGGAGAAAATGTCAAACCTTTTAAAACATGTTTGCCCCCGAAATATCAAACACCATAGCGCATCTGCTTCAAGTTGCCAGAGATCAACTCTAGTGAAGCGCATATTTAGAAGACCTTGACCATTGTGGAGATATATGCCAATGTATAGTTTCTTCTGGTCTAATATGCTTTTGAGAGGAACAACCCTACCTAGTTTCTGCCCCATTTAAGGTGAATCTCTTAATCTCACTATCTCACCATGCCCCATCCTTCCCTCATTTAGGGTGTCGATCAAGCACTTCGAAGTTTGACGTTCCTTGAAGAAAAGTTAACCTTTATAGGCGGAATGAAATCTGAAGACATTATCATTCAACTTGGATATTTATGGATGACCAGAATAGTCTATGGGGGCTTGTAATGTAGGCCTTTGGTTTATGGTTAAGTGAAACAGTATTTATGTACTTGTGTAACTTGGATATGCCCATTATTCCTTCCTTTTTTTGGATCACTCTAGACTGCCCGTTTTCGGGTTTTCACCCTAGAGTTCATTTCCTTTCTTTTTACTGTATGTTGCCTTGTATTTTGGTTATATACTGATGTTCGTTTTCTGTTCAAGAATGTTTGATCCTCCAAAACTCCTCGAAACTGAGATTTCTTGAATGAAGGACTACGAATACGTTTCTGGGAATTCTTGTGATTGGCACGCCCATATGAAATGTTATTCTTTCTTTCTTTTTTCTCTTTTTTCTTTTCTTCTTTTTCACTTTTTCTCTTGGATCGCTCTAGACTGCCCATTTTTAGGTTTTCACCCTAGAGGTCACTTCCTTCTTCTGTACCTTCAGATCAGTGTATTTTGGTTGGATATTGATGCCAGCATGCTTAGGCAGACTACTCTTTTTCTTCATTTTCGGGATCACTCTAGACTGTCCATTTTTGGGTTTTCACCCTAGAGGTCATTTCCTTTTTCAAAATTGTCAATCTTCGGGTCGACTTGTCTTGACTTGGTTTCAATTCGAGTTTCTATACTAATTTTCAAAACTGATATTTACTTGAAATATGGATTCCTTGTGTCTCTTGCTCATATTTGAAGTCTTGTTCTTGTATTGTTTGATCCATGTGTGAAGCATATACAATATTCTTTATTTCTCTTTTTCTTTTTTCCTTTTTCTTTTTTTTTTCTTTTTTTTCTCTTTTTTTCTTTTCTTTTTTTAGACTGCCCATTTTGGGTTTTTAGCATTGAATCTCTTTCTTCTTATTCAAGTCTATGAATGTATCCTCGAGTCAACACGTATCTGTACTGGGTATTGATGCTATCTTCCGCTCGAAGTTAATTGCCTCTCTGCAGCTCTTCTGATATTTACTCGATTTGGATTGCTTTGGCCTTCCGATTGCCATTTCTTTTTTTTCTTTGGTTTTTCGTTTGGACATATCCTTGTTTTCAACCACTTTCTTCTGATGATTTTCTGATCTTCGTATCCAATCTGTCTGGACTCATCTCTGTCTTCTGGTAAAGTAAGAGAATATCATTCGTTGTCAAATTCACAGATGTCCTGAGAATGCCTTCAGGGGGTAGAGGTTTAGGGTCAACTTTCGTTTCAAGGATCTTAAACGACAAGTGCCTGAGAAGATAAATTCCTAAAATGGGAACTGCCTATTGTCTAAACGCTCGCTTTGTTCCTCTGTTGGCCTAAGTAAACTAGCAGATACTCACATTTACAGTATCCCCACAACATTCAATCTCTTCTAAATATATGCAACTTAGAGTTGATCTTTGGATCTAAAGCGAATGTACTGTTGCATTCAAAATTTGATGACCTGGTGTAGAAATGATATATACATATGTTCATTCAAAAATGCGTGTATATGCATATGGGAGAACAAAAACTACTTTATAAAAATAAAATGTTTAAAGAGTCAAGAATGTAAAAATGTTTTCTAAATGGAAATGTGATTTGTTATTCTGACAAATAATGAGTTTTTTTGTTGAGAATTTCTTTGTGAAATGATGAGAAAACCGTAGAGACCTTTGAACTATCTCCAAGGTACTAACTCATTCTGGCCCTTTCAAGGTAGTGTAGGCTTGTGCCACTTCTCTTATTTTTCCTTGCTGGATCAATTCTTGTCATGACTCCCTTGTCAACCACCTTCTTGATTTCTTCTATTAACGACCCCAAATTTCTTGGTTTCATGCACCAGTGCCTTAGTGTAGAACTCACATGCACTGTATGGATCAAAATTGTGAGCAGATGAGCTTGGCGTAATCTTTATCGGCCCGGAGGTAAGGTACTAACCCTTGACCAGATAAGGCCATATGTACGAGATGGAATACTCTGAATATCTCTAAATATGTACTTGTTCGAGGAATTTTTCGGTGATTCAGAGGAATCTGCCTGTCTTCTTCTCTTACGATCACGAGAACCTTAAAAGTGGTACCCATTTATCTCTTTCTTTCCTTCTGCTCCTAGGCATGTCTGGTTTGTTGAATTAAGACTCAATTTTCCTTCTTGGATCATGTATTCTACAAAGTTATCACATTTGCCCATCAATTTCCCGAGCATCTTATGGAAGATGGCTTGAGACATGGAAGTCACTTTCCTCTTCAGCAATGGGAGGCTGCACTTGGGCAGCTAACCTCTGCCATCTCAAAGCACATTCCTTGAAACTTTCATCAGGTTTCATCCTCGTACCCTGGAGATACTGACGACTTGGTGCTAGGTCTAGAGCATATTTGTATTGCCCATAAAGACGTCGGTTAAGTCTCCTCAAGACTACACTTGGTCTTTACTCAAACAGTTGTACCATATCACGATAGGTCCTGCTAGACTTGCGTGGAAGTAGTGGATCGGCAATTTTCCATTCTCGATGTAGCCCTCTATCTTTCTGCAGGACGTGGTCAGGTGAATCTTGGGGTAGCTTGTTTTGTCATACTACACATATCTTAGAATCTTGAAATTCGGTGGGATGACCAAATCAGGGCTTTCTTGCGTCGAATGTATCAGTCTTCTTCTTTTTTCCTCATTTTTTTCTCTCGAGCCCATCTTCCAACTACTTGAATCTTGATTTTTGAGCGTGTTCATTTATTTTACTTGGCAATGATAATGCTATGTAAAATTTTATGCAAGGTAATAATAATGTTATGTAAAATATGGCATGACTGTACAATGTGAGGCAATGCAAGGTATGAATGCAAATGCGGTGTTGATTCTCGAACAGTCCTTAAAAGACTTTCAATCAATAGAAAAATGTCTGGTTGCAAAAAACTAATAATGAATTACAGGTGACAGTTAGCTTTCTTCTGGAGATCTTGACTTCGGGAAGCAAAGCTCATGCTCTACATCTCGACGTTGTCTCCAGGATGACGGGTGACCTCGTCTTCTCTTCTTGTGCTACTCCATAAACTTGTGTCGTCATGATCTTTATTTTTGTGGCTTCTGAAAAGGACATCAACAAGTGATGCATAATGCAGACAAGATCTTTTTTCTTCTGTAGATCTGGGTGCAAACGAATAATACGTCTAAATAGGGATAGATTCTATTGATCCTATGGGACTACTTTAAAATTTTTTGGAGTTTAAATTAAAATTCTCAAGTATCATTTTAAAATTTTCCCCTTTTTTATTATCAAAAAGTTTTAACTTACTTACAAAATGAAACTTTTAGGTTTCTTTTTGTTATTATTATTATTCTGAAAGTTTTATGAGAGAAAAAGATTCAAAGCAAAATAATATTTTCAATTTTTTTTAAATGAGCTAAATTAAAATATGAGATTTTTAGAAAATGGTCAAATGTGAAGATTTAAAATTGGGGTTCTGCGGCCCTGACTAAATCTTCTGCGTCGCACGTGCCTTACTATCGTACCGTCTTCTTTCGTGATTGGTCTTTGCTCGGCCTAACTTGATACTGTAATATTATCGTTTCTGGAAAAGCAGACTTTTTCTATTTTGAAAGCCTTTTAATGAACTATTCTTGAATTAACACCATGTCATGATATGCAACATGAATGCAAATAAAGGCGTTGATTCTGCTGGTAATCACCCTTTCGAATGACTTTTATGGGAATTAAAGGGTCCAAATTACAAAAAAGGTCCATATTACAAAAGGAGTCCCTATTACAAAAAGAGTCCCTATTACAAAAAGTCTTGATTACAAAACAAAGTTCTACACATAAGCCCTAGCTCCACCTCCTAGCTACTCGATAGCTCTGAGCAACTTGATAAACCTTGGTGCTTCTTCCATGTCCGGGGTTACGAAAGGTCGGAGAGTCGCGGCTTCGGTAGCTAAGTCATTCACACACCTTGTAGCTCGTTGTATGTCCACCAGCAGGGTCTCGTGTGTATACTTTGGCACTACACGCTTGCTCGACAAATCATTACTTTGGATCTGTTGATTAATCTCTGACCGATGTCGTGCAACTAGATTGATGCCGTCCTTCTTAAGACACCTTTTTTCCATGATGAAAGATTTTCTAATCGGACAAACCACTTGAATCAACGCCTCTATATAATGTGGATACAATGATAATGCAACAAAAGTATGTGTAAAATAAAAATAAAAATAAAAATAAAACACAAAAAAATGAATTAGTACCAGATAAAAATAATAAATACATAAATAAAAGGACAAATAAAATAAGGTAAACAAACAAAAAAAACCCTATTTATCCCGTCTAAAGCACCTAAGGTTATCCGCATGGCTCTAATAGGGTGGGTTTCTATGTTCTCTATATGCAGTGCTGGTGCTAGGAGGTACCTGAATTGTCCTTGTTGTCCCCTACTAAGGGTAGCAAGGCCCCCGATCATCACCCATTATAGGCTACTTTCAACCGAGTTCAATTCAGGGGGACCCATTCGCTTATGCCTGCACGAAGGAACAATATCCTTACGAAAGCATAAGGTACTCGAGCCCCGAAGGTACTTGCTAGGCCTACACGGGAGAACGATATCTCCACGAAAGCATTAGCGTTTTCCCCCCACTTAAAAAAATAGGTTTATATGCCATATTTTAAATGCGTTAAAATAAACGCGCACTTATAACCAAATTTTAATTTAATCTTCATTTTAATCCAGAACTTCTAATATTAATAAAGCGATAATTATTTTAAAAAGCTCGACTCTCTTTTTATTTTTTTTAAAACAAAAAATGGTCCCAAGAGGAGTCGCCATCTGTAGCGATGTCCGTTTCGCTAAAAAAATCGAGTTTTCGAGGTGTTTGTGGTTTTTCGGATATAAAAATATTTATCCTGTGGGGTTTTAAAAACCGCGTTTTATTTAGAAATTGGAGTCGCCACCGGCCACTTAGGTAGGCAGGACAGCATAAAACCAGAGATTCAAAAACTTTGGGTTCAGGAGTCGGTTACGGATGGGGAAGGATTAGCACCCCCATACCGCCCAAAATTGGTACTTTAATAATTACCACTTTATTAATATTAAACTTTCCGGATTAAAGTGACGATTAAATTAAAATTTGATTATAAGTACGAGTAAATTTTAAAGGCCCCGTTATCCGAGAGTAAACGCCCAACCACTATCACTACGCCTGATACTGGCCCCGTTTACGCTCGGATAAAAGGGCACCGCATTGACAATTTATATATCTCAATATGCAATCTTAGTGAGCAAAATATAAAATATGGCAAATAATTTAAATAAAATAAAATACAAATAAATATTAACATAATAAAATATCAATCTAACATAAATAAAATACTAATCTAAAACATACATACATAAATATTAATCTAACTCATAAATAAAAAACAAATCTAACATAAATAAAATGCTAACGTTCATAAATATTAATATAACACATAAATAAAAAACTAATCTAATATAAATAAAATACTAATCTAAAACATTCATAAATATTAATTTAACACATAAATAAAAAAACTAATCTAACATAAATAAGATACTAATCTAACACATAAATAAAAAACTAATCTATAACATAAATAAAAAACTAATCTAATAAAATACTAATCTAAAACATAAATTTAAAACATACAAACTAAAAAATAAGAATACAATTTTAAATTAACTAATACTTCATTAAATTAAAAAATTATAATACAAATAAAAAGGGAAGAAAATATACCTAACTAGGAGCTCGAATAACGAACCCCGACTGAACCCCACCGAGATCTACCGCGACCTCTCCAAAAATATTAACTAGATCAGACCTAAAATAGGACCCCGATCGAACCGACTAGGACCGAGGGCACTACCCCGGTCCTTGGCTAGCCGAGAGCTAATGCCCCCTTATTTGGCCTTGCCATGGCCGATTGCTGCTCTTTCTTGCGTGAACCCCTGCCTATTTATAGGCAATTTCAAGGGGTGGGGATAGTTTAGGGTGACGTGGAGCATGCTGCTCCACGCAGTTTCTTCTCTTTTTTTAATAATATATATTTATTATTATTATTTTTCATTATTTTATATTAATAATAATATTATTAAAATAATACTAATAACACTAAAACCCGGTCAAAAATGAGTGATTACAAGTGTAAGCACAAAATGCTTAGTGAGGGATGCTCAAAAGCACTCATCAATGCATTAAAACAAGTGTGCAAAACCATTCTTGGAAATTAAAAAATCATTTACTAAACTTTCTAAAACACATGCATAACTCTCAAATCATTTCAACTGAAGCATAATCATGTATCATGGATTTCATGCATAACCTCCATATGCATCCTCAATTTAAGCTCCTTTTTGCATAAACATTTCATTGCAAAGCTTAAAGAGCATCATAAACATTTATCACAAGGTGCAAACCTTTCAATCCCATCATGATACATTATTTCATATATTAGCATTAGAGTGACCAAAACCATGTCATAAATTTTTTAAGAAAACATATCATATACTCAAATTTCCATGGTGGTTCCTTTAAACACACCCTTATATCCACCAACTGGAGAAAACTCAGTGGTATCCCACTCCTCGACGATTGCGGTTCTCAATGGTCGTAGAAAAACACGGTGCCATCCCACTCCCTCAACGAACCATAAGGCAACTTATTATAATACACTTTAAACCCTATGACATGCCAACTATATCTGATAACATATAATTCATTGTCACTTAGACGATATATACTTTCAAACCATGTTACCTCACTGTTTTTCCATATGCATTACTCAAACCATTTACCTTTGCAAAAACCATGTTTGCATTCAACATGTATTCTCCTTTCAGAAACCATTAGCCAAGCCTCATAGGCTTTAACATATATATCATTTGCAAATCATTTCATATGGAAAATCATGTATAAAACAGTAGATAACAAAATATTCTTAACATCAAATCATATGCTTAAACAACGTGGACCAAAACTGAGAGATCGAGAGAAAATCGCCCTTTACTTACTTCCGAGTCCAAACAAGCTTGCTAGGCTTTTATTAAACACCCAAGGTGACTTTCCAAACCTTTTAATAGCTTCAAAATAAGATTCCACTCATCGACTACGCAAAGTTTTCCTCGTTGATGCGAAATCAAGCTTCCAACACCTTCAATTCTTCACCAAATGTTACCGGATTGATCTCCCCTATTTTAACTATATAATAACAGAGGATTAATGCATCATCATGCATCTAAAATCTCAGAAACATCAATCTCCAACAACATACATCCAAACGACATCCCAAAACAATCAAAATCTACACAAATCTTCACATAAACAAATCCCAGCCATAACCCAACGGTTTGATCAATCTATCAACATCAATTAACATCTAAAAACATTGCTAAACCCACCTTATACCTCCAAAAAACTCAGAGCACCAAAAACACCTAAAAAAATCTAACTATTTACAACCTAGAAATTAGCAATTCAATTGGTTTTGAGATTTCTTTTGTAAATCTCATCACATAACATTAAAAAATGCCTTAAATGTATTCTTAATCAAACAAGATCACAATAATTCAGTTCCATAACAAAACTCAACACATTTCTTAATTAAATCATCAATAAAACTTTAATTCTTGATTTAATCATCAAAACATATTAAAAATCAATTGCAAAGGATCAAGAACTTGATAATTTCAATAAAGAACCTTTGATTAGAGGAGAGAAACGAAAAATCACCTGTAATAGTAAATTCCTTCCCCAATTGGCTTGATTCCTAAGATATTTAGAGAAAAAAATAGTAGTTTGGTTACTGAGAATTTGAGAGAAAACGTTTGGAGAAAAATAGTTACGTAAGAAAATATTTTGGCTAATTAAATCAAAACTAATTAAAACCTTTTTATCCCATTTATTAAATCATTTAAAATTCACTTTAAAATAGCAAAAATTAAGGAAAAAGTCTGATAAGCCAAGTGGATTTAATAGCTCCTTAAAGATTCTAAGTTTTGACCCTTTTACGATTTAGTTACTAAAATAGTTTTGAAATCTTTACATTTTGGTCACTAAACCAAAATGTCCATTAATACGAATTAATTTTATCAAATTGCCAATTGAAATATGTTTAATATATCCATTAAATATTTTAGTTATTTTTTCATATTTTATTTTAACCAAAAACCATTTGTTTTAATTTATTTCCCGAATCTAGTCGAATTAGCTAACCCGGTTCATCCGAACCATCTAACCCAAACTTCTAATCTTCTAGGCCCAAAATCAGGGCATTACATAACTTGGAAAAGTTTTAATCTTTACTCCTAAGGGGTAGATTCACTTCCGAAGTGAACTCATCTACTTGAACATCTTCTGTTGAAGCTTCTCTTCTTAGTACACGGCAATTAATCGTTATCTCCTAAGTCTGTTAAGATATTAAGGGATAATAGGCATGCAACGCCAACTATCATATGACAAATAATTTAAAAAAATTAAGCACTACTAGATAGACAAAAATGGCAAGGCATTCAATTATTAAAAGCTAAAAAAACAAGCGTTCATCGTAGACATCCCAACCAACTTAAGAAAATTAGTTCATGGCTCGGGAAACCATCAACAAAATATCGTTTGAAATCAACATGATCATAAAACTTAGATTTAAACTAAGAGAAATTGGCAAAGAAGGAGATCCATCGATGCATCCCTTCAATGGATCTAGAGCTCTCGGTCAAAGCCTAGTCGAACCACAGTTTCCCCTCTACCTTCTTTCTCCACTACGGTGCCGCCTCTTGGCTCATTGTTCGACTTCCTTTATATAGGCACTCATGGAAACCCTAGATTGGGTTTGAATTTGTGTAACATCCCAGAAATTGGGTTGAAATTTTTAGGTAGGCTTTAGCTAATTGATTAATTTCGGAAAAAATAATTTAGGTTGATTAAATTAGTTTCCGATAAATTTATCGTGAAAAATATTTTTGGAAGTATATTTAATGAGTTTAATAAATGATGAAATTGAGTTTGAGTAATTTTAAATGTGTTGATTTAAAATTAAATTAAATAGTGACTATTTTATAAAAGTTGTAAAATATTGATAATGTCAATATTGTAAAAAGGGATTAAAAATAATATTTTAATGAAATTATTAAATCAATTAAAGAAATATATTTTCTCTCTTGTTTTTAACAAAAAGAAGTTGATGGTTATAATTTTCTAAAAGATGAGAAAAACATTTCTAAGTTTCTCTAATTTTCTTCCAAACAAAACTTAGTGATTTCTTGATTAATTATTTCTACTTCAATTTCTTCTCTCTTGATTTCTAAACAATTACAGATTAAGGATTTTGATTTCTACATCATCTTCACTATTTTTCTTGTTGGAAATCAAGAGGGGATTTCATCTTCAAGTTGGTTTTTGATTAAATACATGATTTTGATTCTTATTCTATGATTTCTCATGCTTTGGGATAATTAAAATGAATTTATAATGAAATTATTTGATTTTAATGGATTTTTTCATAAATCTTGATTAGATTATAGTAACCTAATGATTTTTACGAAGTTCTAATGTTTCGTGCATGTGTAATAATAATCTAAAGTTAATTTTGTAATTTAATTTTTGAAATTAATCTAATTGGTTAAATTTCTTAAAGTATCCCACTTTTTGAAGAAGATTTGTTTAAAAGGGGAATTTCTTTTGAAAACTCTTATTCTTCTGAAAAACGATTGAAAACTTGGAGTCGCCACCGGTTACTTGGATAAGGTAGGTCGAACACCACAAAACCAGAGATTCGTTTTGAAAGGGTTCGAGAGTTGGTTACGTGTGGGGAAGGATTAGCACACCATCACGCCCGAAAAATCGGTACCAAAATATTTGTTGCTTTTAATCAAAAGAAATTGTCGAAATTTAAAGGAATTTAATTCCGCGACCTTAATTTAAAATTAACCTTAATTGAACGGGCTTTATCAAATTGGTGGATTTAAATTAATTGGACATTTAATTAATAAAGTTGACGATACATCAGACCATAGACTAACCGACATCATATAAGCATGACTGCCGTGTTAGTTTATGGTTCGAATCCCGCACATCACCTTTATGCATGATGCAAGCAATTAAAACATGATGTAGTGATTTTGTCAAGTTTTAATTCTACCTTGAGTCGGTAAGAATTAATTCAAATATTTGGTCAACATCCTTTAAGCTCAGACTGTTAAGACACAAATATCAGAACTAATGAATATCTCCCTTTTTATGATTTAAATTAATTAACATATAAACCAAATGAGACAAATGATGACAATAAAAATAGATGACAAGTAAAGGCTAAAAGATTAAACACACAAAAGCCCACCTAAAGTCCTAACCTAAAAGGCCCAAGTTATGGAAGGTCCAATTAATGTTCTAATTAATAACTAGGTGAATCTAATATTAACCCTAAATTAATTATACCCTAAAAAAACTAGAAGACCATAACCAATTATGGATTATCTTGTACCACAATGATTAATTCAATCGGTCTTAAACTAGTGTTTCAATAAGCCAAGGACACTATTTAGAACAAATTGAGTTAATTAACCATGGTTTAAAATGAAATGTCAACCTAAGCCCAATTGTCAATTTTGTCCTAAAAGGGTAATTAAGAAGTGTTTAACTAATTTAATGAATTTAACATTTATCCCAATAAGCCAAGGATAAACTTAAATTAATTAAACTAGTTCAAACCTTAATCTAACTATGGTTTCAAAAACTAACACTAAATCTAATTTAATTGATTTAAAACTTATGCCCCTATAAGTCGGGCGCACAATTTGAATTAATTAAATTAGCTGAAGTATCCTATGAAGGCCTAATATAACTAAAGCTCTAAAGAATCTAAACCCAAATTAATTTAATTAATTTATAAATCATGCCCCTATGAGACGAGCACACGATTTAAATTAATTAAATTAATTTCACCTTAATCTAATTTAAAGACTAACCTAATGAGCCCAAAACCCCAAAACACTAATACAAGGCCCAAAACACTAAAAGTCCAAACAACATGTAAAGAAAAACTATAACTAAATATTATGTATCATGAAATTATAAACTTTATAAAACTATATTAAATACTTTAAAGAAACCATATTATATAGACTCTACAAAACTTTTCATATTATACAGAAAGACATGTATATATATATTATAAACCTTGCAAAATTACATCACTTTAAAAAACATATTATATGTTCGAAGAGAAAACCCTGACATATTATAATCTAAAAAGGTTATGTATTTAAGGAAAATTATGTGCAATTTATATCCTTCATAAAACTAGGTTTATATCTTACATATATCAAAACTATACATTATAATATATATTAAAACCGTATATTATGTGCATTAGAACTATACATTATAGTATCTATATATAAACTATATATATTACACATAAAAACTATATATCGTACACCTTAGAACCAAACTATATCACATACGTTATACACATAAACTATATAACACCATTCATTACATTAATAAACTACAAGCTATGAAATGCATTTTAAACACAACAAACGAATATATACCAAGCCACATAAAACATATAAATAGGAAATTAAAACATAAACACAACAAGGGACTGAAATGGCAAAAGAACCATATCACACAGCAGGAAACAAAACATTTACAAAAATAGGGCGAACTTGCAAGAATTCCGCAAGTCTGAGGACTACGGGATGTAAATAAAAAAAGCAGAATGGCCTGATAGACGCAAATATCCCACGCGGAGGGACCGGTAATGTGATTTATCCATGCGGAAGCCCTTCGGGCGTAAATAATCAAGGGCGGAGGGACATAAACAGCTAATAGCCCCTTTTGAAATGAACCGCGTTATAAAACACAATCATTAAAACATTTTCAAGTTTTTTTTTTCATTTTTTTTCAAACCTCCTTCCTAAATCGGAAACCAAACTCTCTAAAACTAGGATGAACACCGTCGTGCGTTCATCCGAAAACCCAAACTTCGCCATGAAACCCATATTTCGGCGACTGCCCCGCCACGTCGGCCGCCGTTTGATGGCAGCTGGAGAATCAAAAACCTTAGAAACGCTTCATTTCTTCGTTTTAAACCCAAATCTGCCCCCTTTTCTGAATCAAATCTCTTCATTTATCTCTACAAAAGCCGAAACAAAAAAAAGAAGAAAATCGAAGCCAATGACTCCCTTTTCCTGGCCATCCTTTCATTCGGCCCACCACTCGTAGCCAGGAGATGACTAGAAGGCTTATCACCGGTGAAAGAAGGCAAACATAAGCGAAAGGAGGGCGAACGACAGAGGGAGATGGACCAAACATGTAAAAGAGAAACCCTAAATCTATGCTACTGTTTATGCTTTGAAAATAAATGAGAAAGAGAGATATACCTCAAAAATACTTAAGGGTTTACTTGCTTTTTCCTTCTGCTCTATTCCTTTTTGATTGCCAAAAAAATAATGAATGCTTTACAATAGTTTAGGGCTTCGTGTTATATAGCCTCTGGTATTACAATAATCATTTAAAAAAGAAAAAAGGGCACATAAATTGTCATTGGTTGATCTGTTATCCCTTGTTTTTATTCATGTCATTCTCTGATTTGGTCATTTTGCTCTCTGAAATCTGAATATGTCGTTGCTCCTGACATTCTTGTTTGCTTGCATGTGACGAGAGGAGGGGACTAGCCCTAGTTGTTGGCGTGGCTGTTGGCATGGAAACTGATGTGGCAGAGCAATGACAAGGTGGCGTTGGGTCATCGGTCCTCTTTGGCCATCGTGGAGGTGGTGTATGATGCTCGTGCGCGTGAGGAGTTACCAAGCCACGAGTAGGGAGTTTCCAAGCTGCGTGTGGGGGAGCGTGCAGAATCTAGAAGGTTCCATGGTTGTATCTGGTCCATTGATGATGTTTTCGATCCGACGATCGAGGTGCGACGATGCCAGAATGATAAGGGCATCAGCTATGGTTTCTTCTCAAAAAGTGATCCGGACCGTTAGATCAAGATTTAATCTAACGGCTAATGTTTGGTTGTGCCAGATGAAGGGCATATAGGGTTAAGGTTCTTGATTGTTGGGCCAAAAAATAGGCCATGTAATAGTTATATTTTTGTAAATGGACTGATTTTATTTAAAGGACTTGGGATTTTTATTATATTATAAGTTTATAATTTTTTTGTTTTGTTTCTTTTCTGATTTTAATTTAATAATATAATAACAATAATAATATATAACAACAATAATAAGAAACAATATTGATAATGATAATAATAATATAACTATAATAGTAATAACAATACTAACAATGATAGAATATAATAATGATGATAATAACATGACATGTGATAATAATAGCAATGAGATAAAAAGGTGATTTTTCGGATTTACTTCTGCTCATAATAGTAACATAACATAAGATGGTGCGATAATAGTAGGAAAATAATAATAACAACAATAGCTAATACCGTTATAATATATGAATAATATTTTGGGTCTTTTGATTGAATAGATATATATACTTAATCAAAATAGCATTAATAATTAAATTTTTTGGGGTTTTGGGTTTTAACAAAAGAGGTAAAATGAACAAAGCCCATAATATGTATCTTCACATAGGTAGTAGTAACATATATATATAAGCCCATTATTGTAAAAGCAACAAAAACAAAAATAAAGAAAATAAAAAGGTCCACCCCAGACAAAATTAGTGATTACAGCTGCCCCTCTTTGCTTATACTTATGGAACAAGAATAAAGAAAAGACCATAAGCACTAATTTTGTCCTACTTCCCTGCTGGACGATCTGTTCTTCCAAAACGGCAGTGAACAAATTCGAATAACTTGTTTTCCCAAAGCGGTGAAAATGATTGGGTAACGCTGGTATGTTCTTCTAGAGCGGCAACAGACATACCAAATAGCAAACGACTCATTCCTCTAAAGCGGCAGCGAACGAAACCAAATAACTCATTTTCCCAAAGCAGAAAAAATGATTGGGTAATGCTGGTATGTCCTTCCGGAGCGGCAATGGACAGACCAGACAGTAAATGACTCATTCATCTAAAGCAGCAGCGAACGAAACACAATAACTTGTTTTCCCAAAGAGGCGAAAACGATTGGGTAATGCTGGTATATCCTTCCGGGGCGGTAATGGACAGACCAAACAACAAATGACTCACTCATCTAAAGCGGCAGCGAACGAAACCAAATAACTTAAATGGTAGGTGAACTTGATTCCTAAGTGGTATAGACAAAGTGTACTGATGCGTCTCTCTGAAATGGTAAGGAATAAATGGCAAATCCTGTCATGAAGGTTCCATTCATCTTGGACCTATATGGATGGGCCTCTTGGTCTTCTCGTTTGAGAAATTTCGTGAGTTATTGGGCGTTTACTTTATCCTTTGTTCCTCTTCCTATGAGGTACTCAATCTTCATTGCGATTATCTGTAAAAAAGGGTGCCAAGTCTGTAATGATATGAGTTAGCATGTTCCTAACCCTAGGAATGTCTATCTAAATATGATGCACGAGCACAATAATTTTTTTTAACTTTCTCAGGCAATTTCTCTTTTTGCCTCTCTTTCACCCGCGTTCTTCGTTTTCTCTTCTTCGTGATGGTGGTGCTTCCTCCCTCGCTCGGGTTCACCCTGCATGCCCCTCTTTGAGTTCTTGAACCTTTTATTCTAAAGTGGCCTTTCAGGTTTTTGCTTTAAAGGTTTTTTTGGGCGCCTTTGCGGGTTGTCACCTCCGGTCCCTCGATCTTTAGTACGAATAGTGTTTGATGCCTTTCCACGATAGATCTTATCAACTTTGCCTCCGATGTCTTTTTCGTTGTAATTTTGGTAAACTCCTTTCCTAACTGGGAAAAACATGCATTTAATAGGTTAAGCCATAATAATGTCAAGAAATGCTTTGCCTTTTTCCATTCTATGTCAACCTACCCGTGGAATAAATATGAAATAAAAGAAACTAGAATATAATTTTATTAATTAGGATAACTTGGAAAGTCACGGCAAACACGAGAAGAGAGAAAGAGGTATAGAAGATGTCAACTGTATGAATGACGTGGACCTATCAACTTCAGCAGATCTCTCCCTAACCACCCTTGGCTATTCAACGATATGAAGATCGAAGCTAAACCCTTTAACCGAAACGAGGCTCGTCAGCTGGTTGTCGAAACTTAATTCTATCTGAACCGTATTTTTTCAGATTTTCAATTCAGATCCTGTTTTGGTTTGAAGGCACCCACTTTCGGGTTTTCACCTTAGACCATTCTTTTCTTTTTGTTTTTTACGTGTGATACTTCTTGACGGAGTCTGAGTTTATCGGGTTGCTCAATTCTTTTTCGTCCATCTTCGTTAGGATTAACGCTCCTCTAGAAGAGGCATTTTTCACGACATAAGGCCCCTCCCAATTTGGCATCCATTTCCCCTGGAAGTCCTTTTGATTCAACAAGATCTTTTTGAGCATCATCCTGAAACTCCATCGGGTGAACTTCCTTGTTATAAGCTCACATCATTCGCTTTTGATACATACGATTATTAGAAACAGCTTTCAACCTTTTCTAGTCGATGAGGTTCAACTAATCCAACCTGGCTTGCATCCATTCAACTTCATCTAACTTTACTTCATTCAAAATTCGTAGTGACGGGATTTCCACTTCGACTGGTAGTACTGCTTCGGTGCCATATACTAAGGAGTACGACGTTGCCCCAGTGGAAGTTCTCACGGATGTCTGATAGGCGAACAAAGAAAAAGAAAGCCTCTCATGCCAATCCTTAAATGTCTCTGTGGTTTTTGCTATGATCCTCTTAATATTCTTATTTGCCACTTTTACCGTTCTGTTCATCTTGGGGCGATAAACGGTAGAGTTATGGTGTATAATCTTAAATTGTTCACACACCTCGGTCATCATCTTGTTGTTCAAATTAGAAGCATTATCGGTGATGATCCTTTCGGGCATACCATAACGACATATAATTTCCTTCTTGAGTAACTTGCAGACTGTTGCTCTTGGGATATTAGCGTACTAGGCGGCTTCCACCCACTTGGTGAAGTAATCGATGGTCATTAGGATAAAGCGGTGCCCAATGGAAGCCTTTGGATGTATCTGATCAATGACGGCAATTCCCCAAGTAGCAAAGAGCCACGGTGAATTCATGGTGTGAAGAGGCACCGGCGGGGAATTTATCTTATCGGCATAGATTTGACATTTGTGACATTTCTTTACATAATTGATGCAATCTCCTTCCATAGTTGACCAGAAATAGCTATATCTCATAATTTTTCTTGCCATCGAGAACTTGCTGGCATGGGTCCCACATAAGCCTCCGTAGACCTCTGCTGAAATGGTTCCGGCTTCTCGAGCGTTGACACACCTCATTAGTATCTGATCTTTGCTTCTTTTGTACAAAGTTTCCTCGTCAAGGACATACCCCAAAGCTAACCTTCTGATAGTCCTTTTGTCAAAATACCATGGATTTCCATCTTCTTCTTCCTCCAAACTATAGCAATGGGCTAGTACCTCAAAGGTTTACATTTTGACTGGCCCCATCTTGGCTGCCCGACTTGCTTCGAACACGGCAACCAGAGTTGCCAGGGCGTCAGCCATCTGATTATTCTCTCTTGGCAAGTAGGTGAAACTGATTTCTTCAAAATCCTTGGCCAAATCTTGGATCTAGTCGTAGTATTTGATCAGCTTTGGATCTCTAGTCTCTCATTTTTTTGAAGCTTAAATTACTAAAGAAGAATCTCCAAAAACCTGGAGTACCTTGACCTTTCTTTCTATGGCTACTCGGATTCCCATGACACATACCTCATACTCGGCTATATTGTTGGTGCAAAAGAACTCTAACCTACTTGTGGAAGGGTAGTAGACATTTTCGTAGAGACCAAAATTACCCCTATTTCGTGGCCTAAGGCATTCGATGCCCCATCAAAATAAAGCCTCCAACCATCATTCTCGACAGTAGACGTCCATTCGGACAGATCATAGATCAGATCTTCATCCAGGAAACTAAATCCAATGGTTCATAATCATCTGAGGCACAACTTGATAAAAGATCTACCACCACATTTCCTTTTACCTCCTTCTGACTTACATAAACAATGTCGAATTCTGACAAAAGCATCTGCCAATGGGCCACTTTCCCAGTTAACGCTGGTGCTTCCATTTTAAACTTCAACGGATCTAATCGAGAGATTAGGCAAGTGGTGTAATATAACATGTATTGTCGGAGCCGCTTAGTAGCCCATACCAAGGCGCAACATAACCTTTGGATCAACGGGTATCGTGTCTCACACTTGGTGAATTTTTTGTTTAAGTAATAGATCGCCCTTTACTTTTTGCCTGTGTCATCGTGTTTCCCCAACACATAGCCCATGAAATTTTCAAAAACTACCAAGTACAAAATGAACGGCCTACCTGGTACTGGTGCTACTAGGATCGGAGGATTGGGTAGATACTTCTTGATCTTCTCTAGCACTTCTTGACATTCTTCATCCCAAACTCCCGGGTTATTCTTCTGGAGTAGTCTAAAGATGGGGTCACATTTATCGGTCAGTTGAGATATGAATTGGGAGATGTAATTCAATCTTCCCAAAAATCCTCGGACCTCCTTTTGAGTTTGAGGTGGTGGAAGATCTTGAATGGCCTTTACCTTCTTATGATCAATCTCGATGCCCTTCTAACTCACCACAAAACCTAAGAGCTTTCCGAATGTTACCGCAAAGGTACATTTGGTAGGATTGAGCTTCAATTGATACTTTCTTAGCCTCTGGAAGAGTTTTCGCAAATTTTGGAGGTGCTCCTCCTCGGTCCGAGACTTGGCTATCATGTCATCCACGTACACCTCAATCTCCTTGTGCATCATGTCATGGAACAAGGTCACCATGGCTCTTTGATACGTGGCCCTGACGTTCTTCAACCTAAAAGGCATCACTTTATAGCAAAATGTGCCCCACATAGTCACAAAAGTGGTCTTCTCCATATCCTCGGGGTGCATTCTGATCTGATTGTATCTTGAGAAGCCATCCACAAAGGAAAACAAAGCATGCCCCACAGTATTGTCAACTAGAGTATCAATATGAGCAAAGGGAAATTGTCTTTGGGACTCTCCTTATTAAGGTCCCTTTAATCCACACACATGCGCACCTTCCTATCCTTTTTTGGCACCAGCGCTATGTTAGCCACCCATTCCGGGTACTTAGAAACTTCCAAAAAAACCATCCTCAAATTGTTTCTTTACTTCTTCTCTAATTTTTAGCAGCATGTCTGTCCTCATTCTTTGATGCTTTTGCTGGACATGCTTGCATTCCGGCCTAATAGGGAGCTTGTGCGTTACAATATCTGTGTTTAAGCCTGACATATCCTGGTACGACCATGCAAACACATCTTTAAACTCTACAAGCAATCCCACCAACTTTTGCCTGACTTCTGGTGACAAGGTGCCTCTAATCTTCACTTCTTTCCTTTCTTCATCGGTCCCCAAATTTAAAATCTCTTTCTTCTCTTGGCGTGGGAGGATTTGCCTTTCTTCACTAGCCATCATTCTTAGTAGATCTTCGGGAATCTCCCCATCCTCTTCTTCCACCTCTACCAAGTATGTGGTATGTTCAAAATCTACTTCAGGATTGGGTTCTACATCATTCATACAGTTTATATTAAGAGGCCTGCACGATTTTGAAAGTACGTATTGGGAAAGGAAATATGTAGTTTACGATGTGAACAAATAAATAGGTATATATAAAAGTAAGCAAATGAATAAATAAATAAATAATAAAATGGAATAAAATGAATGCCGTGTTTTCCATTTGATAAGGAAAATGTAGACATAGTCTATTTCATTTAAAGCAAATAGATATGACATAGCTGCCCCTTTTACACGTCCCCAGAGGTCCAGTTGTTGAGCTCTTCTCATGGGAGGTAAGGGCGAATCTTGGCCAGAAATTGATTAGTCTTGATCTTGTCGCCAATCATGTCCATATTCATCTCTTCAAAAGCTTCGCTGATTAACTCTTCCTAGAGGCACCTCTCGCCTTCTTAGTTTGCCTCCTGGATGTCCACCTCCAGATTTCGAATTCTGCCATATATAAAGGCGCCTTTGAAGTCTCCATAGATGATAGGGGCCCAAGGAATGTCTACCCCTCTAAGCCTAGCCTTCATTTGCTCTTGCTTCCTCTTCCACTCTTGCCTTTTCTACAGGGAATTTGGCTTGTGACCAAGTCCGAAGTGGTCAACTTTGTGGATCACCCTGATGGGATAGAGGCGCCCTTGTAGATTCTTTCCCAAGCCTTTTTTCCTCGTTCCCTTGCCTAGGGTTTCGTACACCACCATTTTAGTGCAATTGGATAGATTAGGGCATGGAATCTTGTTTCCTCCGGCAACAAAGGTAGCATTGACAAGTTCCAAGGCCCTAAAAGCACACTCCATTGCTTCCTTATTAGTGTGGATGTATGGTGTGTCCGAAGTCACTGAATCGGCGATGTCTTCTTCAACATTCACGGTCACTAATTTTCCTTCGATGACGAACTTTAACTTTTGATAGAGTGAGGACGAAACGACATCGGCCGAGTGTATTCATGGTCTCGCTAACAAGTAGTTGTAAGATGGCCGAATATACATAACCACAAAATCGATCACGTATTCGGTGGGACCGATGATCATGGGTACTTTTATCTTCCTGGCCATATCTCTCTGGGTCCCATCGAAAGCTTGTACATATTATGACAGGGCTGCATATATGAACCGTCGATCGGTAGTCGTTGTAGTGTAGCTAATGGCATAACATTCAACGCGGAGCCATTATCAATCAGCACACCCGGTAACACATGACCTTTGCAGTGAGTGGTGATCAGTTTAGGGCCTTAGTGGATCACGTACCTTCCCCCGGGAGTTCTTCATCACCAAAGGTAATGTGATTAACGGCAGTGATATGACTGACAATCTGATCCAACCTCCTAATTGAGATATTCTTTGCAACATAGGTCTTACTCAAAACTTTCAGTAGGGCCTCACCATGCTTCTCTATGTTCAGTAAGAGATCAAGCAAAGAGATTCTAGTTGGCTGTCTCCAAAGTTGGTCGACGATGTTGTACTCACTATGCTTCAAAAACCTCAAAAACTCTTGAACTTGAGTTTCTGTGACCAGTTCTTTAATTCTCGGCGGTGGGTCATCTCCAAAAACTTTCTCAGGTTGAACTTCAACCTCCTTGTCTTTCTCTTTTGCTTCCTCTGGTGCCTTTAGGTTCTCCGGAGCATAGCATCAGCCACTCCTCGTGAGATGCCCCACATGTTTTACCTCTTCGGCCTCTGGTTCCAAAGGTTCTTCTAGAATAGGTTTCTTCCCTACTTCCATGTCTTCTCCTCCGTGGAAACTAGAGGAACCCAGTATTGTGATGCTTGCGGTGTAGTTCCAAGGAACCATCTTCATATCCTTGAAATGAAACGACCTCAGAGAAGTGATTATCATCTTGGGGGCTACCTTTGGTGCGCTTGTTTCACTTAGCTTGAGACTGAGGACGAGTGGTCTGTTGGTGCTATACTTGGTTTCTTGGTTTTCCAACGTGCAAACTTCTACTTCTTTCCTTCCTCAAGAAACTCAATCTCCTTCTTATCCATCATAGCTTGTATCAGCTGACGAAACTCCTCACAATCTTGAATCTCGTGATCTCTCGAATGATGGTACTCACAATATAGGCCACATTCTTCTTTTACCAACACCATCCCTCGATCGATTAGGCGTGCCATGCATAATTACTGAAAGACCCATCTTAAGGGAGACCAGACCTCAGACACATCCCTCTTAACTCTTATGAGGTACTCGACTTTGATAGCATTCAAGCCATGATCTTTGTGATTTGGCAGAGGGTTGTTGGTCGTGCTCGGTTCTCCCAACTGTAACACTCTAGTCTGAATCAAGTTCTGAACAAACCTCTTGAAAGCCAAACAATTTTCAATTGAATACCCCAGAACATCGGCATGGTACTCGCAGTGTACCTTGGGGTCATACCATGCGGGGTAAGGTGGGTTGTAAGGAGTGACATGATAAGGACGAACTAAATTCGCCTTATACAATTATGAGTATAGCTCTTTGTAAGAGATTGGCAAAGGGGTGAAGGATCTACTCCCTCTCTTTCTTGGGTCCCCTATCTTCTCTCTTACTGAAGTTTCGGGAATTTCCTATCGTGGCTTGGGGCTGAGAAATGGTGTAATTCTTTGTTTCCTCGAAGGCATTGCCTTTGTTCACCTGGTGGTCCTTCTTCTTGTACTGCTTACGTGAATGGTCCCCTCCGTCGATCCTTCTGCTCTTGATGGCCGCTTCAATGCGTTCGCCAGTCATGACCATCTCTGCAAAATTACTGATAGGGTTACTGATCAATCGATCATAAAGCATCCCTTTTAGCGTATCCTGAAACATTGGGGAGATCTCATGCTTGTGAAGCGGCAGTTGAACCTGTGTTACCACATCACGCTATCTCTCAGCGTATTCACAAAGAGTTCCGTTGCGCTTTTGTTCCATGCCTTGCAATAGTAGTTGGTTGGGGACCATGTCGGTTACATGCTTATACTGATTAGTGAAAACTTTCGCCAAATCCCTCCATGACTTAATTTGGGCCCTAGTTAGTTGATTATACCACCTCGAAGCAGATCCTACTAAGCTGTCCTGGAAACAGTGAATTAGGAGCTTCTCGTTGTTGGTAAATCCAACCATCTTCCGGAAAAACTTCACTATGTGAACAGACAAGCAGGTGGTTCAATCAAAATTTTTAAAATCATGGGTTTTGAACTTGTAAGGGATCTCCACATTAGGGACCAAGCTGAGTTCCTTGGCACTTAATCCATAGGAGCCATCCTTGTCTTTCTTCACTCGAAACATTTCCTCTAGGTCTTTACGAGTATCCTCCAATTGTTTAGTGAATTCTGCCTTCATTTGGTTCATCTTCTCCAACTCATCAAAATCCGAAATACTGTCCCTGACAATTTCAAGATTCTCGAAGGTCGCTCCCGATTGAGTTTGAGGAGCTAAACCGATATGAGAGGAGGAAGCCCCTTGCGGGGGATTAAGAGAAGGATCAACGAGCAAGGGGTTCTGGACGATCTGGGCATGAGGGCGATCCCCTGAGTTTTGGGCAGGATTCTCAAAGGTATTCTTGCCTCTCGAATCTGGTCCTAGTCGAGCTTGTAGCAGCTGGGAAATTTCCTTCATCATGTCTTGCTGAGACTTGATGATGGTGTCTTTTAATTCCTGTTGGGCTCGTTCCAACTGGCCACGTAGGTCTGCCTCCAACTTGGCAAAACTCTCCTTCATTTGCTTTGATCGTGAGCGAGTTCGATAAGGGTGTGGAATGATGACAATTTTTAAGAAGCAAAAATACAATCTTTTTGAAATAGAAAGCTTTTTAAATTAATAAATGGCAGTTAATAAAAAATGCAAAAAATTGTACTAATTAGGAAATTATTAGTTTTTAATAAAGAATGTTAATGAAAGAACCATGCATGAAAGCAATGAGTGACACTGAGTTTGACAAATATCATCGTTAAACGACTTTCATTAACGGAAACGTAATCTTGTTACAATAGCTTAAAGAGAACCAACTACACATATGGCTTCAGGGTGGTATCAAGGTCAATGATCTCCCACAAAATCCAAACGATCCTCTCTCCTTCCTCAGAATCATCGTCTACACAGTCATGGAGTTCTGTAGTGTATTTAGCCATAATCTGTACTTTCTGAGCAACCTTTTGCATCTGGGACATCCCATGTGCCAGCTCTTGTTCCTGCCTCCAAATTATGCAGTTGCTCCAAACATGGCGTCAAGCATACTTGAATCGCTCCCCTAAGGCTTGCCAAGTGATCCTTGAGCTGTTGAACCTCGGTTTCCAACTCATCGACACAAGTCGTTAAGACTTGATTCTTCAAGTTGTTGGCCTTCAGCTTGCTAGTTGAACCCTTATGCTTGAAAAGAGATTTCTCCAAGCACTTTACCTTATCCCTCAAAGATTCATTTTGGTTTTGCTTGATTTCAATCTGTCTCGAGCGGGAGATTCGTAGGTTCTTCACTTCTTCAGTCAAAGTGAGCGCTTGATCTTTGTTCTCGTAAAACATTCTTTTGTAGTTCTCGGCTCTAGCTTTCTCCTCTTTCAATCAGAGTTCTAACCCTTCACTTGGTCCGCCTTCCACGACTCTTTGCTCTAATTCAACCTTTTAAGCTTCTGAATCTCTTCTTTTTCAATCTTGAGTTCAAGTTCCAATGCATCCCTTCTCTTCTGCAGATCTTTAACCATTCCCTCAAACCGCATCTTCTCTAAATTGAAGTCGAACTTTTCTTGATAGGCTCTCTCCCCGAACTTGAGGTACCTCTTTCTTTTTTCTTCAAATTGTTTCCTCATCAAGTTGGCCTCAGTAGGAAGTGTGGCCAATCTCTCCTCCACAGATCTTTATCCATCGGGGTTCAAGTGGGGAATGTTGTCATTAACACGATTAAATCGCCATGCTTCATACTCGGGAGTGACCATGTATGAAACATTTACGATTCTAACATGTCTTGCATTATTCCAAGTTGAATAAGCGTTGTATACCATCGTCTTGTAGCCCTTTTCTTTTGAATAATCCACGTTGAACTCATTTAGTCCCTTGGTGGCTGGCACGAACTGTTTTGACTCGTACTGTCTCGAAACTAGAAGAGGTGCATACGCGGTATGCCCCCAAAGGCCAAGTAGTGGCACCCATGAATGCTCTCCGCATCTATAGAGAATGTTCTTCGCCAACAACCACGGTGCTCTCCAAACTATATCTTTCTCTTTTAGATTTTGGAGGACATCCTGCCATACTTTCGCAGATCTTTGGGTTGGTCCAAAAGTGGCTGTAAAACCAAACAGTCAAAAGCTGTGGGCATCCTCGAAAGTGACCTCCACCATGCTCCCGACAAAACCTCAAAGATCGAAAAGTCTTGATCAGAATTACAAGAACTGGATAAGTCTCGCTATCCAAATGATCAAATAGATTCAACATCGATGGATCAACGAGTCCCAATGCTCAGGGAAATAGTACCAATCCTTATATCAACAAAGAAAAAAGATTCCTCTGAACTCGGCCAACGGGATGCACAAAGGCTAGAGCTAAGATCCCCTCCCACTTAAGATACTCTTTGCTATTCCAAGTAGTGACTTTATGCTCTACCCAAGATGATAGCATATCAGAGAACTTCTTCAACTTTCCTCGAAAAACTTTGTTCTTACTTGGATTTGAGTACACCCGATTCATATCAACCTTATTGCAATTTATGAGGTTCCAGTACTCTTCGATTGTCAGAGTTAGGTCAAAGTTACTAATCTTAAAGCAACTGTAAGCAGAGTTCCAAAAACCCACCAAGGCTTGTAGTAGAGCTTGATTGACTAGAAACTTCTAGTAAGTACGTAATGTCACCTACTCCTCTCTGAAAGTACTCTTCGTTTCAAAATCCCAACTGTTCCAAACCGGCTTCAATTCGGACACATCATTAAACTCTATATTCATGAATGTCGTGGCTGATCTAAACCTAGTGGCAATACTGTCTCCCTCACGTAATTGTTCCTCTTCTCACCATATCTGAACATCAGAATTCTTTTCAACGCTGCTACAGACTAAGTCTCCTATTGATCTAGTCTTTAACTTCAAACTATTTCCAACTCAATGTGCTCTTCATGATATGATAAGATGTGCAAGAGAAGGGTAAAAAGGAAAAAGGAAGAAAACAAAAAGAAGCGTTAGTTATAAGATAAACAATAAAACGGAAATGAGAAGAGATAAATGTAAAATGAAATAAGCACAAGGCAAACATAAGAAAACAAACCTAACCACATGAATTCTAGTTTGCTAGGGTTATCCGTATGGCTCAAATGAGGTAGGTTTCCTAAATTCTCACACATGTGTTTGGTTCTAGACAAGGGTACCCGAACCTATCTTACTACCTACTAAGGCAGTAAGAACCACAATTCTGGCCCATTACAAGCTTGCGAATTGGTTTCGGTTCGAGGGAAAGCACGACCTAATGACGTTGAGGGCTGCTCACGTGTCAAAATGCATGGATTCCGAAAGTGAATTACCGACCCGTGGAGGGCTACTCACGTGGGTATGTGGCATTTCACTCCCACTTAAAGGACGAAGCTCGGGTATAGAGCTTGATGATCATGATGCAACACATGTCGGTGATTGCTTAGAAATTAAATGAAAAATTAATTCGAAGGCCACCAATTATCAAAGCCTGTTCAATCATGGTTACATTTTCAAGAAAGGGTCAACCTTACTAAAATCGATTGAAATTCTAACAATTTTTCGTCATTAAAGCAACAAATAATTGATCAGCCTAACTCTCTTTTTCTTTTATAAAAAAACAAAGCTTGGTCCCTAGTGGAGTCACCATGCTGTAGCGACGTTTTTTGAAAACTCTCTTAAAGTATCCCATTTTTTGACTAAGACTTGTTTAAAAGGGGAATTTCTTTTGAAAACTCTTATTCTTCTGAAAAACGATTGAAAACTTGGAGTCGCCACCGGCCACTTGGATAAGGTAGGCCGGACACCACAAAACCAGAGATTTGTTTTGAAAGGGTTCGGGAGTTGGTTACGTGTGGGGAAGGATTAGCACCCCCATCACGCCCGAAAAATCGATACCAAAATATTTGCTGCTTTTAATCGAAGGAAAATGTCAAAATTTGAAAGGAATTTAATTCGGTGACCTTAATTGAAAATTAACCTTAATTGAAAGGCCTTTATCAAATTGGTGGATTCAAATTAATTGGACATTTAATTAATAAGGTTGACAATACATCGGACCATAGACTAAACCGACATTATATAAGCTTGGCAGCCGTGTTAGATTATGGTTCGAATCCCGCACATCACCTTTATGCATGATGCAAGCAATTAAACCATGATGTAATGATTTTGTCAAGTTTTAATTCTACCTTGAGTCGGTAAGAATTAATTCAAATATTTGGTCAACATCCTTTAAGCTCGAACTGTTACGACACAAATATTGGAACTAATGAATACCTCACTTTTTTGAATTTAAATTAATTAACATGTAAACCAAATGGGTCAAATGATGACAATAAAAATGGATGACAAGTAAAGGCTTAAAGATTAAACACTCAAAAGCCCACCTAAGGCCCTAACCTAAAAGGCCCAAGTCATGGAAGGTCCAATTAATGTTCTAATTAATAACTAGGTGAATCTAATATTAACAATAAATTAGTTATACCTTAAAAAACTAGAAGACCCTAACCAATTGTGGATTATCTTGTACCACAATGATTAATTCAACCGGTCTTAAACTAGTGTTCCAATGAGCCAAGGAAACTATTTAGAACAAATTGAGTTAATTAACCATGGTTTAAAATTAAATGTCAACCTAAGCCCAATTGTCACTTTTGTCCTAAAAGGGCAATTAAGAAGTGTTTAACTAATTTAATGAATTTAACATTTATCCCAATAAGTCAAGGATAAACTTTAATTAATTAAACTAGTTCCAACCTTAATCTAACTATGGTTTCAAAAACTAACCCTAAATCTAATTTAATTAATTTAAAACTTATGATCCTATAATTCGGGCGCACAATTTGAATTAATTAAATTAACTAAAGTATCCTATGAAGGCCTAATCTAACTAAGGCTCTAAAGAATCTAACCCCAAATTAATTTAGAAATCATGCCCCTATGAGAGGAGCATTAAATTAATTAAATTAATTTCACCTTAATCTAATCTAAAGACTAACCTAATGAGCCCAAAACCCCAAAACACTAAGCCCAAGGCCTAAAACACCAAAGGACCAAACATGTAAATAAAAACTATAACTAAATATTATGTATCATGAAATTATAAACTTTATAAAACTATATTAAATACTTTAAAGAAACTATATTATATAGACTCTACAAAACTTTTCATATTATACAAAAAGACATATATATTATAAACTTTGCAAAATTACATCACTTTAAAAAAACATATTATATGTTCGAAGAGAAAACCCTGACGTATTATAATCTAAAAAGTTATGTATTTAAGGAAAATTATGTGCATTTTATATCCTTCATAAAACTAGGTTTATATGTTACATATATCGAAACTATACATTATAATATATTAAAACCGTATATTATATGTGCATTAGAACTATACATTATAGTATATGTATATAAACTATATATATATTACACATAAAAACTATATATCGCACACCTTAGAACCAAACTATATCACGTACGTTATACACATAAATTATATAACACAATTCATTACATTAATAAACTACAAGCTATGAAATGCTTTTTAAACACAAAAGATGAATATATACCAAGCCACATAAAACATATAAATCGGAAATTAAAACATAAACACAACAAGTGACTGAAATGGCAAAAAGAACCATATCACACAGCAGGAAATAAAAGATTTAAAAAAATAGGGCTAAATGGCAAGGATTCTGCAAGTCCGAGGACTACGGGATGTAAATAAAAAATGTGGAATGGCCTGATAGACGCAAATATCCCACGCGGAGGGACCGGTAGTGTGATTTACCCATGCGGAAGCCCTTCGAGCACAAATAATCAAGGGCGGAGGGACATAAATAGCTAATAGCCCCTTTTAAAATGAACCGCGTTATAAAACACAGTCCTTAAAACATTTTCAAGTTTTTTTTTTCATTTTTTTCAAACCTCATTCCTAAATCAGAAACCCAAACTCCGTCGTGAAACCCAGATTCTGGCGGTTGCCTCGCCACGCCGGTCGCCGTTTGATGGCAGCCGGAGAATCAAAAACCTAGAAGCGCTCCCTTTCTTCATTTTAAAACCAAATCTGCCCCCTTTTTGAATCAAATCTCCTCCTTTATCTCTACAAAAGCCAAAATGAAAAAAAGAAGAAAATCGGAGCCAAGGCCTCCATTTTCCTGGTCATCCTTTCATTCGGCTCACCACTCGTAACCAGGAGATGACTGGAAGGCTTATCGCCGGTGAAAGAAGGCAAACAAACATGAAATGAGGGCGAACGATAGAGGGAGATGGACTAAACATGCAAAAGAGACACCCTAAATCTATGCTACTCTTTATGCTTTGAAAATGAACGAGAAAGAGAGATATACCTCAAAAATACTTGAAGGTTTGCTTGCGTTTTCCTTCTGCTCTATTCCTTTTTGATTGCCAAAAAAATGAATGTTTTACAATAGTTTATGGCTTCGTGTTATATAGCCTCTGATATTACAATAATCATTTAAGAAAAAGAAAAAAGGGCACATAAATTGTCATTGGTTGATCTTCTATCCCTTGTTTTTATTCATACCATTCTCTAATTTGGTCATTTTGCTCTTTAAAATCTGAATATGCCGTTGCTCCTGACATTCTTGTTTGCTTGCATATGACGAGAGGAGGGGACCAGCCCTAGTTGTTGGCGTTGCTGTTGGCATGGTAATTAATGTGGAAGAGCAATGGCGAGGTGGCGTTGGGTCATCGGTCCTATTTGGCCATCGTGGAGGTGGTGTATGATGCTCGTGCACGTGAGTTACCAAGCCGCGCGTGGGGAGTTTCCAAGCTGCGCATGGGGGAGTGTGCGGAATCTGGAAGGTTCTCTGGTTGTATCTGGTCCGTTGATAATGTCTTCGATCCGACGGTCGAGGTGCGGCGGCGCTAGGATGATAAGGGCAATAGCTAGGGTTTCTTCTCAGAAAGTGATCTGGACTGTTAGATCAAGATTTGATCTAACGGCCAATGTTTGACTGCGCCAGATGAAAGGGCAGATATGGTTATGGTTCCTGATTGTTGGGCCAAAAAATGGGCCATGTAATAGTTATATTTTTGTAAATAGACTAATTTTATTTAAAGGACTTAAGCTTTTTATTATATTATAAGTTTATAATTTTTTTGTTTCTTTTCTGATTTTAATTTAATAATATAATAATAGTAATAATATATAATAATAATAAGAAGAAACAATAGTGATAATGATAATAATAATATAACTATAATAGTAAGAACAATACTAACAATGATAGAATATAATAATGATGATAATAACATGACATGTGATAATAATAGCAATGAGATAAAAAAGGTGATTTTTCAAATTTACTTTTACTCATAATAGTAACATAACATAAGATGGTGTGATAATAATAGGAAATAATAATAACAACAACAATAGCTAATACCATTATAATATATGAATAATATTTTGGGTCTTTTGATTGAATAGATATATATACTTAATCAAAATTGCATTAGTAATTAAATTTTTTGGGTTTTAACAAAAGAGGTAAAGTGAACAAAGCCCATAATATGTATCTTCACATAGGTAGTAGTAACATATATATAAGCCCATTATTGTAAAAGCAACAAAAACAAAAATAAATAAAATAAAAAGGTCCACCCCGAACAAAATTAGTGATTACATAAATGATATGCAATGATTTATGAAATATAAGGATGCTTAAGTGCATTGAGAAATAGTTCCTAAATGGAATATGTTGTTGCCTTGGGCAATGCGTTTTGCATATGGAAAATGGTTTGATAAATGCATATGGAATAACAGTAAGTAAATGTGTTTAAAAGTGTATATTAGCTATGTGACAAATAGAATTGAAGTATCAAATATAGTTGGCATGCCATAGGGTTAGTGCAATATAATATGTTAAGTCGATCGCACCACGGTCCTTGAGGAAAGTGGTTTAACTAGGATATTCGGGTTATTGGATTATCACTTCGGGTATGCGGTTTAACTAGATAGCCCAAGTCGATGTTATATCTTGCGGCTTAACTAGGCAAGTTTGATGTTGTATCTTGCGGTTTAACTAGGCAAGGTATGGTTGGTAGAGGTAAGACCACCGGGAAATCCATATATCTGATATGGGACAATGGTTTGTCTAATTGTCACGATATTTTCCAATAATGTGAATCAAAGTGGAAATCTATTTTGCATATAGTTGTTATGCATGTTATGTTTTCAAAAAAAGTAAGCAAATTGTATTGGCTTTGCACTAATATCTTACTTTACAATGAGGGCATGATTTATGCCGGAAGATATGATGCTTATGCTTTGATCAAGCATGTTTTATTTTAATATCTTGAGAATGACGAGTTTGTTATAAAAACATGAAGTTTATGTTCGAATAAACATGTTTTATCTAAATGCTTTGGAAATGGAGAACTTGACTTGCTTTTATATGAGCTTCCTAATATCGGTTTTGATTTTGAAAATGCATTAACATTTTACCCTTTGAGCGCACTCACTAGGCATTATATGCGTATGCTCTCTTTTCTTCCATCAATACAGTGAATTAAGCAAGTGTAGGGTTGTGGTTTGAGGTAAGGAGTGATCCCAAGACAAGCGTTCTAAAGAGTATATTTACGGTGTTTCCATTATTTTTAATAAGGCAATGTGAGTTAATCGTTGGGATGTTATTTTTGTGTAAGGCTTGATTATATGCTTCTATTCCTTAATTGATCTATAGCCTATGTTGAGGTCTTGACCATTTGGTGCAATTTGGATAATTCTTATTATTGTTAGGAAGCATGCCTCTAGATTACCTGTATGAATATGAATTGTGTTGAATAATTGACATGTGATTATTTGAGTCTACTTGTTTAATGATGGTATAATTTTAGAAGCATGCCAATGTTGTTTGTAAGTAATTTGGATATGTTCAGTTTGGGATTCAAATCCCTAAGATGCAATTTAGTGCACCCTGTATCGGTACACTTGGTGCTGGTATAAGTACGGTGTTATTTTAGTGACCAGTAAAGAATGTAGGTATTGGTATGTAGGATCGAGTCTCTGCACATGTAGCTGAGTATAGGTACGCCCTATTGCGTACCAATACCGATATTTTCTTCGATGTTTACCTGTACTGGTATGGTATCCCATGTACCGGTACGACCGACTGTTTATTCAGTTAATGAGCTTTACTATGATTAAGTTCTTTACATTTTGGTCACCGTATGTTTATGCATCAATTGAATATATAAAAGATGTCCGTTTGACCTGGGATTTTGCAAGCATGCTTTTAATGTATCTAATTGCTGCAAGAAGCTTTTATAAATGTTCTAGTCCATGTATTTTGGCAGTTTTATGATTTAGTCCTTAATTCTGTATTTTGCTATATTGGATGCTTATTTGTTATCTGTTGGAGCTGAAATTTGGCATGCTAGCATGAAATATGAGTAATTAAGTAATGGTAACCTGAAAATTGTATAAGTCCCAATAGTTTTTTGTATTTGCATTTTGGTCCCTAGAATGCTTGTATTTGCAATTGAGTGCCTTATCGATGTTCAAATCGAATGAAAATTGAACCGCTGATTGTATGAACACCATAGGACTTAATAATGCATCTAGATAAGATAAAATAAAAGATGGACCTAATTTCAAAGTAAGTCAATTCGTGTTTGTTTCAGCAAACCAATGTGATCTTCTTAGTTTGGGTTTATCGATTAAGGTAGGTCAATGGGGTTACAATTTGAAAGTTTGTTATGCATTTAGATAAGCGCGTTATCTCTTTATCCTCTCTTTTGAAATTAGGGTTGACTGGATCTTTGACCAACAGCTAATTGACTAGACATCGACCATCCTTCTTTTGCCAATTGAGCTTGGCAATTTCATCATTCTTTTGCCAACTTGACTTGGCATTTCTCTGCTGCTCCTCTGGCTTCCTACCACTGCTCTTGTCCTGCTCCTGCCAACTGTTCCTAACCTACCACCACAGTAAGAAAATACCCCTTCACTATGGCAAAAGAAACGCTCATCTACTCCTTAATGCGAATGAATGATTCTACTAGCTAAATGCAAAATTATGTACCCAAAGTCAAGAAAAAACATGGCATTATATACATGAAAGCATTACTTTTAAGGAGTTAACACTCCCTAAACCTAGCACATTGCTTGTCCTAAAGTAATGCAACTAAACTATAAAAATAGTAAATAAAAATATAGTACCTCGGTAAAAGTGTCCTGATTAACAACACATGCTAGCAAGCAGAATCTGGCACTAGTTCTGTCCTCAAATATCCTAGTGAAATAATGCCAACAGATCAACAAATTCAACTGCAGCAATATTAACTCTAATCTAGGGTCATGAAGCGTACATGAAGTGCAGGCAATTTTCATCAAGTATGCTTTAACTGTCTTAGCAAATCTTTACTGTCCAAACTCAAAATTTTATTTATTTATTTATTTGCCAAGGGTTTCTTTTTATCGGCATTAAGTTAGGGTTCACGTCATAATGTTGTTTAGCGTGAAAATTAAGAGGGAGCAAGCCACGAACCCCCAAGTTAATCCAGACTGCATCACTAGCTTACCCAGTACACTTATACCCTAAAGTTTTGTTGGCTTGAGAACTAAGAGGGAGCATACCATAAAGCCCCAAGTTACTTATTGTCTTTAAGGTAGAAGAGTGTTCTAAATTTTTCTTGCCTTTGGCAAAACATTGTTGCCTTATTATATATATTAATCCTGCCATTGTTTTTCTTTCTTTTTTTCTAATTCTGAGTTCAGCTTCAAGAATCCTAAGTTTTTCTTGGGAACTAGATGCATACTACGTGTTTAAGTGAGACTACAGTTCCATAGGCTAGAGATCAATTTCCAAGCAACCTGGCATTACTAATCTACTAACTCATGCTAACTAAAAAATCTAATTTCATCATCAGACATGGCATACTAGTGCAAAATCTAACTAAGCTAGCAAAAGTGTTGGCAAAATTATCAGGTTAAAAGCATGCCGTGGCAAAATAATTTTAACTGTTTGGTATGCATGGTTATACCTAATCTATATGACAATAAGATGCAAACACGAACATAAACAACAGATGTGAGGCAATACATACCCCCAAACCAAAGGTGTGTATTGTCCTCAATGCGTGAAAACACATATATACATGAAATTCATGATAAAAATGAAAAATATGAAATTAATAAGTTAATGGGAAGAAGTCTCCCCATTGAAATGTTTCAGGCGTGAGACGCAGATCTTTCTCTTGATGAAGATCCCTCGATTTGGAGCCATGTGCTTCTTTCTTTTTAGATGGGGTTTTGATGCATTAGTGGTGGCCCTCACATCATGGATTACCTCCTCTATTATCCCTACCAGCTTAGAGGCAGCGGGGGAAACGAGAGCAGCGGAAGAAGCAGGTGCAACTGGTGGCACATCGGTTTTGGCAGGCACATCATCATCAAACTCTGGTGTAGTATTGGTTGCGACAGATTCAACTTGGACAAGAGAAACATGTACTGTGGCATCGAATTTCTAGGTCAGGGTGTGAACAAACTGGGGGCTGGCTGGTATTCCTTCTGGTACATTAAGCTCAGTGGGGAATTCTGGGAACGATGGCAAAGGATTGGTAGACATGCTTTCTAAAGTAATCTTGATGGAACGGTCCCAAGCTCCAGTATATTGCCAGAGCACTAAATTCTTCTCCTCAGTCTTCTCTATTTTTTAGAGGATGAGTTATTGTCGCTGATAAATCTGGAAAAGTAATGCCAAGGTGTCAGTTGGCATCAATGTGACAGGTTCTGCCTTTGGCGTTTTGGTAGTAGAAACCAGCTTAGTAGCCTTTCCCTTGCCCTTTTTTTTGCCTCCCTGGCAATCAATTGGCTCTACATAGAAGATTTAGTGGCTCCCTTGCATTTTTGGGTGTTTTCAGAGTCAAGCTTTAGCACTTTATGTAGGCTACAAATTCTAGAAATTTGTGAAGGAAAAACCAAACTGCCACTTCCCTTATCGGCACACTTATATGTTTCGTCAATGATCAGATGTCCCATGTTGATTTTCCTCCCCATCATGATTGAATGCAGCAAAACCATCCTATCTTCTGAAATAGTCTTGTTATGTGTGGTTGGCATGAGATTAGCTTTCAAGAAGTGGTTTTATCGCCTCAGTTGTGGCTTCAATGCAGTCGTTTCATAGTTCTATGATCTTTGGATGAAACATTGCATTTTATGTCAGGCTCACACAAGTCTTTTAGCAACAACTGTCACTTGGCAGCATCCATGGGTTCAGCAAATGCCAAATGTTATTCTCCTGCACCATCCAACTCAAACAAGCCATTAATATATCCTTATCGAATTGAACACACGTACCTCGTACAAACAGAAAATGTGAATCCTTGGTAGTGAGGTGGGCATAGAATTCGTGAGAAAAGATGAAATCAACCTCTCATGGCTGTTGGCAAAAGGTTTCCTATTTGTGCTTCTTGACGACGGCGACCACTTCCGGCGAGAACCCCAAGCTAGGTTCACTCTTGAAATTGAACCTTTTCTCGTAATAGAAAGTTCGTGCAGCAAAGTTTTCTTCATACTTCTTGATTTCATCATTGAAAATGATTTTCATCGGTGCCGATGAGGATGCCATTGGGAGAAAGTGGTGATCAAATAAGATGAAAGAAAATTTGGTACTTACTTTTCTTGTCGTGCGAGAGAATGAAAAGAGTAAAGATTTTCTTAAGGAAAATGAAGGTTAAATAAATGGAAAAGGAGACGGTTGAGATTGTTTATAGGTGAGGTTAGTGGAGATAATGATGGTTGTGGCAATTATGTGTATATGGGGGAGTGGGATGATGATGGGTTTAAGCGTCATTAGAGTTGACGACATCGAAAAGAAGAGGGTAAAAGAATTAAGGTAAAAATTTTAAGTTTGAAAATTTAACCTAAGCGGCCAGGGTTTTCTTACTTCAGCAAAAATTACTCTCTCATTGGGCCTGATCTTGCAAATGGTACACATGTTGTCCAATCTTGTGATGATGGGCATCTAGAATGCTGGTATGTCTTGGCATATTGCACTGGAAAAATATTTTTTACTAACACTCACAAAAACCTTTCAAAGCAGAAAAAGAAAATAAAACTAAATAAAAATAAACTGAAATACTAAAAAGAAAAATAACTAACCTAACTATTTACAATGATCAAATAACATTGGTAAAATTACTCGATCTACACCAGGAGAATGGTCTCCTTGGTATTACCTTGAACTCCTTCCAAATAATGTTTTAACCTCTGGCCATTCACCTTGACGTTGTTTATGTTTTTGAATCTTTGATGTCAACTACACCATGAGAGTAGGGCTTAATGACTTCAAAGGGTCCTGACCATCTAGACTTGAGTTTTCCTGGAAATAACTTGAGCCTGGAGTTGAATAACAATATTTTCTATCTAACCTCGAATTGTCTTGGAAAAATTCTGCTATCATGCCATCTCTTCGTTCGTTCTTTATACAACTTGGCATTCTTATAAGCTTGTTTTTTGAATTCTTCTAGCTTATTTAAGTCTAGAAAACGTTTCTCACATGCAGCCCTTCATTCCATATTCAATTGCTTGTTATCCCAATAGGCGCGATGCTCTAATTCCACCGAAAGGTGGCATGATTTCCCAAACACCAGCTTGTAGGGAGAGATCCCTAATGGTGTTTTGAAGGTTGTCCTATAAGCCCATAAAGAATCATCTAACCATAAAGACCAGTCCTTCCGAGTTGGGTTCACACTCTTTTCCAGAATATTCTTGATCTCTTTATTTGAGATTTCTGCTTGGTCGTTCATCTAAGGGTGATAAGCCAGGGCAATTCTTTGCTGGATTTCGTACCTGCACAGAGCTTTACTAATTAGTTGGCATTTAAAGTGGGTACCTTCATCGTGTATAATAGCTTTGGAAGCACCGAATCTTGTGAAAATCTGCTTGTGTAAGAACTTAGCCACAACCTTGGCATTATTTGTAGGAAGAGCAACTGCTTCAACCCACTTTGAGACGTAGTTTACTGCCACAAGTATGTATAAATTGCTAAATGATGGGGGAAATAACCCATAAAGTATATCCCCAAACATCAAACAACTCTACATTCATGATATTCTGAAGTAGCAATTCATGTATGCTGGATATATTTCCAATACGCTAGAATCTATCACATGCCTTGGCAAAATATAGGCGTCCTTGAACAGTGTTGGCCATAAAAATCCTGACTACAGTACTTTAGTCATCTTCATTTCAGTAAAGTGTCCCCCATAGGCTGTTGCATGGCAAAGTTGAAGAATGTTTTGTTGTTCATCCTCTGGCACACAACGACAGATTATTTGGTCAGCACAGTGCTTGAATAAGAACGACTTATCCCAATAATATTTCCGGATATCTCTCAGAAATCACTTCCTAGCATTACTTGCCAAGTCCGGTGGCAAAATTTTGCTGACCAGGTAGTTGATTGTGTCAGCATACCATGGCATGGTATTGATTGCAAGCAAATATTCATCAGGGAATTCATCTCTAATGGCAGCATCATTGCCATCCTCATGGTGATGCTCTAATCGAGACAACGATCAGCTACCAGGTTCTCACTCCCCTTCTTATCATCTCGAGATCAAATTCTTATAACAAAAATGTCCATCGAATCAGTCTGGGCTTGGCATCCTTCTTTGCCAAAAGATACTTGAGTGTCGAGTGGTCTATATATACCACAACTTTACTACCCACCAGGTAAGATCTAAATTTGTCAAATGCAAATACAATTGCAAGGATCTCTTTCTCAGTTTTTGTGTAATTAAGCTAAGCCTCATTCAGTGTGCGGCTGGCATAATAGATGGTATGGAATATTTTGTTGAGCCTCTGTCCTAACACAGCTCTGACGGCATAGTCACTGGCATCGCACATGAGCTCGAATGGCTCATTCATAAATGGTGCCACGACTATATGTGCATTAATTAACCTATCTTTTAATTCTTGAAAATCCTTCAAACATGAATCATAAAACACAAAAGTGGTATTCTGTTCCAAAAGTAAGCATAAGTTTAGAGATTTTTGAGAAATCTTAAATAAAGCGATGATAAAAACCTGAATGTCCCAAGAAACATCTAATACCTTTTACACTTGTGGATGGTGGCAATTGTTCGATTACTTCTACCTTTGTTTTGTCTACTTTAGTCCCTTCTTGGTCACTTTATGTCCAAGAACTACGCCCTACTTCACCATGAGGTGGCACTTTTCCCAGTTTAGGACCATGTTAGATTCAATACATCTCCGTAGTACAAGTTCAAAACTCTAAAGTCATTCCTCGAAACTTTTGCAAAAGATAGAGAATTCATCTATGAAGACTTCTAAGTTTTTGTCAATCATATCTGAGAAAATTGACATCATGCAACGCTGAAACGTTGTTAGGGCGTTACATAATCCAAAGGGCATTCTTTTAAAAATGAATGTCCCATATGGACAAGTGAACGTAGTTTTGTCCTAATCTTCTAGAGCGATGGTAATTTGATTATAGCCTGAGTAGCTGTCCATGAAGCAATAAAATTCCTTGCATGCCAATCTATCCAACATCTGATCGATGAAGGGCAGTGGAAAGTGATTATTCCGAGTGGCATTATTCAGCCTTCTGTAATCCATGCACACTCTCTAGCCATCATGGTCCTCAAAGGTATTAGTACATCTTTATTGCTTTGGACCACAATCAATACCTAGACGATTCATTCAATTATCACACCACGACCCGCAATAACCCGGCCTATTCTATCTTATTTGATTACATCCTTCTTTTATTTTATTGTTTTTTCTATTAAGTTGTTAATTAGAACTCCTACAATCACCAATTTGTGTTTTTACTTTCAGTGTGAAAAGTTAGATTCCCGAAGTATCACCAATCCCTATGGAGACGATATCTATACTATACTATAACTTGTGATGTGTACACTTGCACCAATTGTGAAGCACTAAATATGTGCAACAACCACTTTTTGATAGATTGATCAATAATGCTATGCAAAATTTCGTTGACATAGTAATTACGGGTGAACTAATTGAGGCGGTGATTAAAAGTGGCAGAATCGAGAGTAAGGACAATTCACGCAAGAACTATAAGAGGAATGACAGTGAGATAAACAACACAAGTGCATACGAGGCTCCAAAGAATGTAACTATTACTTTGCCAGGATCTGTGTCGGGTGGTTCTCAAAGCTCAAATAAGAAAGACTCTCGTGGTCCCAGAAATAATAAGATCAACTTTACACCGATACCAATGTCCTATGCTGAGTTGTACCCACAGTTGTACGAGGCAGATCTAGTGAGACCATATTATCTGACCCCTCTGCAACCTTCTTACCCCCATGGTACAAACCGAATGCTCATTGTGAATTCCATGCTGGAATACCAAGGCACACGATAGAGACTTGCACGACATTCAAAAAGGTGGTCCAAAATGTGATTAACAATGGGATCTTGAAGTTTGATGAACCCAACATTGATGCGAACCCATTGTTGAGCCATGATGGGCGAGGGGTGAACGTCATCGAGGAAGATAATGAAGCAAAACAATTGAAGATAGAAGTATCAGAAGTCAGATCTCCGATGAAATGGGTATTTGAATAGCTATACATGTAGTCACTAATTTTATCCGGGGATCAACCCACTTCTTTTGTTTCTTATGAATAAGGGTTTAAGATACATAATGTTTGATATTACTACCACTAGTATTATTGCTACCATTACTAGATGTTACATCGTTGTTATAGAAAATATCTAAAAATTATTATTCATATTAATACCACTTTCATATAAATAAGTATACCTTGGTTATTATTAGTATTACGTCCTAAACTGGAAATATGGAATAATAAATAAGCCCAATAAATAATAAAAAACCCAAGTTTTATTTAAAGAGTCCAATTACAAATACAATCGGCCCAATAAGGCCCTAAATACATCAAATAACAGAAACCCTAGTTATCTTTATCCCTGCACAGCTGATCCTGGACCATTGGATCTAGGATGATGATCGGACGGATGAGATACGCGCAGAACATTCCAGAGAGCCCCATGCACCATACGTGCGACTGCTCAGGAACCCCCATGCGCGCGTAGGATTCACGCACAGCTCTTTCATCTTCCACTCGCACGTCTGACGCTCCGTTTCCCATGCACGATGGTCGACCATCAGATCTTGTCCCCACGTTGGCAGATCTGACGGCTCTGAGAGGCCTTTGCTCCCCAAGCCACTTCTCGCTCTGGTCCTCTCTTCTCTTCAGCCCGCCATGTTATTTTAAGGGACAATTTGTCGCTCGCTATCTGACCGCCCTCCTCCATAACCGGGCGTCATGGTTCATGGGTGAAGCAAAAAAATAGAGGCATTAGAGACAACAAATCGACAGCAAATCAAAAGGACATCAGATCAATAGAGGCAACCAATAGGAATTTTTCTTTTTCATTTTTAAACAAATGTAACTCTTGGGTATAAAAAGAGAACCCAACAGACATGTAAGGCATTAGGAATCCCCAACCAGCAATACAAAAAATAGATTTCTAAGGTATATCTATCTTTCAAAACATGCATATAGATAGTTAGAGTTTAGTTTTTTACCTTTGAAACCCGTTTTCCCTCCGACGACAAGCCTTGTAGTGTCATCCGGTGCTACGAATGGTGAATTGGTAGGGGAAAGGTGTTTCGTCATTTTTGTTTCAAAAAAAGGGCTTTTCGTTTCGATTTTTAAAAAGGAGAGGTACCCCCGTTTGCTTTTCGGTGAAACTGGGCTTAGATTAGAGTTTAGGGAAATGAGAGGAATGTTTTGGGGGGAGTATCGAAGGTTGTCGGTCGCCGGCGAACGGCGGATGACACGGCGGAGCACAGCTGGATTCTGGGATTTAGGCGTTTTTTGGGATGGGGGATGAACACCATGTTCATCCCCGTTCTGGAAAAAAAGAGGGGCCGGGGAGAGTGTTTAAGGCTAAGGATTATAACCAAAAGAGGAAAATGTTATAAAACTTTGTGTTTTATACTAAGCCCATTTTTCTTGGTTTATTCACGTTATGAGTCCCTCTGCCTCGTTCTAATTTCGCCATGAGGGTCTCCGCATGGGCAAATAGCCCTTCTGCTCCCTCCGCCTGGCGAAATTACGGGATAAAGGCCATTCCACCTTTTTTAATTACCGTTCAGGTCCTTAAGCTTTTCACTGGTTTACAATTACACCCCGTTTTTCTCATTCTTTTACTTTTGCCACTTTAATTTTGTTTGTTTATATTTTGGTCCCCTCCAATGTGTAATTTCCTTTGATTCTCATGCATTTTATTTTAATTTGCCTATGTTGTTTTTATTTATGTTTCATTTTATTATTTGGATGTGTTTAATAGATCTTCTAGCTTGTTAATTTGTTTCGATATACATAATTTCCCTATGCAAAGCTTATTATGTGTGTATTCTAATGCATAATACGTGATTTCCTTTTTTAAAAAAAATAAAAATGGGAGAAAGTGACTTATAATATGTAGTTTTAGATATGTGAGTAAAAGCCCTTTAAAATTTGTATGATATGAATTTACTTTAAATACAAATAGTTTGGCCTTTTAAGTTCAAATAGTATATCCTTTTAATGTGTATGTTTATTTGTTTAGGGCCTTTGCTTGGGTTTAATTCGAAAGGAGTTTTTTATTTTGAGGCATTAGATTAGACTAGGCAGGGTAATTTGATTAATTTGGGATTGTGTGCTCGTCTTATAGGGACACAATCACTTAATAATCAAATTAATCTTAGGTTTTATTTTTAAGAGCCTTAGTTGGGTTAGGCCTTCTTAAGGCGTTTTGATTAATTTAAATTGTGCGCCCGACTTATAGGGGAATAGGTTTTAAATTAATTAGAAGTAGGATTAGTCTTTGAAACCATAGTTAGATTAAGGTTTGAGGTAGTTTAATTAATTCAAATTTATCCTTGGCTTATTGGGATAAATGTTAAATTCAGCTAAACGCTCTTTAATCACCCTTTAAGATAAAATGGGCAATTGGGCTAGATGGACATTTAATTTGAAGTTGTGATAAGTTAACTTGATTCGTTTTAAATAGAACCCCTGGCTCATTGGGATACTAATTTAAAATTGATCCAGTCAATTATCATCAATAATTTATTAGGGCTATCCAGCTTCTCGGGCTTAGTTACTTTAGGGTTAATACTAGAAGCATCTAATTAGTAACTAGATCACTAATTCAATTTCTATAATGTGGGCCTTCATGGGTTAGGTCTTGTGTTGGATCTTTTGTGTGTATTATTGTTCCTTTGCTTGCCATACCTTAATTCTCATTCATACGGCCCATTAGTTTCGCGTTAATTAATCTAAAATGTAAAAAGGAGATATTTATTGATTTTGACATTTGTCGCAGTAGCCCGAGCTTAAAGGATGTTGACCAAATATCTGGATTAATTCTTATTGTCCTAGGGTAAAGTCAAAAGTGGATAATATCATTACATCACATCTTAACTGCTTGCACCATGCATAAAGGTGACGTGCGAGATTCGAACCATAAATTAACACGGCAGTCGGGCTTATTCGATGTCGGTTTAATCTATGGTCCGATGTATCGTCAACCTTATTAATTAAATGTCCAATTAATTTAAAGCTACAAATTTGATAAAGCCCATTCAATTAAGGTTAATTTTCAATTATGGTCACCGAATTAATTTCCTTTCAAATTCTGACAATTTCCTTCGATTAAAAGCCACAACATTTTGGTACCGATTTATGTGCGTGATGGGGGTGCTAATTCTTCCCCACACGTAACCAACTCTCGAGCCCCTTTCAAAATGAATCTCTGGCTTTGTGGTGTCCGACCTACCTTATCCAAGTGGTCGGTGGCGACTCCCAATTTTCAAAAGAAAAAGAATTTTCAAAAGAAATCCCTCTAAGCCAAGATCACAAAGAAATGATTTTGGGGATAACCCGTAGCATCGAACTTATAATTTTCCCTAAAGGTTTTTCCAAAAAAATGTCGCTATAATACAATGCCGGGATGATTGAAATATGCATGAGAATTGAGAAAGAAATTTAGTCTGATGTATACTGTGAATATCACCAAGAATATGATCATGAAATTCAACATTGCTCAGAGTTTAGAAGTTTGATACAAAAGATGATGGACAACAAGGAAATAGAGTTTTTTGATAAGGCAGGAGAGAGGAAGGAAGTGGAAGTATGTGCTTCCGAATCTTCTGGAGTCAAGTATGGGATCCATAAGCCCTTGGTCATTTCTGTCAGGCCTAAGGCCGGAAGCTTATCTAATGTAAAACCAGCAATGACTCCCAAGATTGTGATTACACCTCCCGCACCGTTTGCTTTCAAAAGTACCCATAAAGTTCCATGGAATTATGTGGCCAATGTGACTACACCTGAGGAAGGTATGTCACTGGAGGAGATAAAATCACTAGAAGAAACAAAGACAGTGCTAGAAGAAAAGAAAGATGGAAGAACGGACATAGAATCAATAAATAAAGTGGGGCACTTTACCCGTAGTGGTAGGTGTTATTCTCCGGAAACATAAAAAAAACGGAGAAAATAAAAGGGAAGATTGTGATGGCACCTGAGAAAATCTTTGGGGAAGAACCTGCCCCCAAATAAATGAGCCAATAACTGAAGAACAAGCTCAAGAGTTTTTGAAATTTCTAAAACATAGTGAATACAACATTGTCGAGCAGTTGAAAAAGCAACAAGCAAGAATTTCTGTCCTGGAGTTGCTACTAAGTTCTGAAGGGCACTGTAACGCCTTAATAAAGGTGCTCAATTAGACGTTTGTGCCAAATGACATATCTATAAACAAATTGGACAGAATCGTGAACCATATTACTACTGACAATTATATTACATTCACTGATGACGAGATCCCTGAAGGAGGGATGGGATCCGTAAAGGCTTTGAATATCACTGCGTATTGCAAGGACAATGTATTACCAGGGGTATTAACTTACAACGGATCAACATTGAATGTCTTGCCAATGGTCACTTTATAGAGGCTTCCAGTTGATGATTCCCATATGAAGACATATAAGAATACTGTAAGAGCCTTTGATAGAACGACCAGGGACGCACTTGGAAAGATTGAGGTGCCATTGCTTGTTGGGCCCATAGTTTACAATGTGGAGTTTGTAGTGATGGACATTAAAGCAACATATAATTGTTTACTTGGAAGGACTTCGACCATTTAGCTGGGGCAATACCATCTTCACTGCATCAGAAGCTCAAGCTTGTAATAGAAGGAAAGCTGGTCAGTGTGGGAGCTGAGGAGGATATTATTGCTTCCGTGTCCACTGATGTGCCATATATTGGGACAGATGATAATGCTTTGGAATGCTCATTCAGAGCTTTGGAGTTTATAAATGCAACGTTCGTCGTTGAGGGGAAACCAATATCGCGACCTAAATTGTCAAACTACACCAAAATGACAGTCCGAGAGACACTTGGAAGGGGAGCGAGGACTAGAAAAGGGCTTGGTAAACGGCTCCAGGGATGTTTGCGACCAAAACTTGTGATAATGAAGAAGGACCACTTTGGGCTCAGATTTCAGCCTAGTTTCCAGCACCGACAAAAAGATTTGAAGAAAAGAGAAAGCTAGAGGAGGGCTCGCCTCTTGGGAAGTGAGATATTTCCTGAGCCAATGTCTTTCCCAGATCTAACTGAATCTTTAAGTCCCGAGGATTTGAAAATGTTGAAAAACAACTTGAGGAGGTTAACCAGGAAACTGAAAGGCTGCATGAAGAGGAGATTTTTTGTAATGACCTGGAGGGACTTTTTATTGGAGGAATTTTTGAAGAAGCTCAACCTGGAAGATTTCTGGAGAAGATCCGTCCATGGTTTCCCGGCGAAGTGCTCAGCAATTGGACAGTTGAAGATTTTTCTTTAACGTCTAAGAATAAAGCAGAGTAAATACCATGAGCCACTCTATATCTTTGCCCGCGGGTATAGGGATTATCTGTAAAGGTCCATCATGTCAGTTCATTTTAATAAAGATGCTTTCATGCTGATTCACAAATGGAAAAATTGTTTCTTGTTTCTTTTTGCATCCATTCCAAATGTATATTATTGTTTTCTTTGCAAGTCTTCAACTATTAATTGCATGAATGATATTGAACCTAATCCTAGAGTAGGTCCTGAATGGCTAGTGTGTCTAATGGAAGTCAACGAGGTCGAGGATGAAATAGAATGTGAAATCCCTGATGAATTATTGAGGCTGTTGAAAAGGAAGACAAGAAGATCTTACCTTACAAGGAAGAGTTAGAGATTCTCAATTTAGGAACGGATAAGGTCAAGAGAGAAGTAAAGATATGGACTGCTTTCTCGCTAAAAACTAGACAAGAGCTGATTGACTTATTGCGAGAGTTCAAAGATGTCTTCGCCTAGTCATATCAAGACATGTCAGGGTTGAACACCGACATAGTGGTACACAAATTGCCCATAAGACTAGAATGTAAACCGGTTTAGCAAAAGCTTAGAAGATTGAGGTCAGATATGGTACTTAAGATAAAAGAAGAAGTACAAAAATAGATTGATGCTAGCTTCCTTGAAGTGTCTCGATATCCTAAATGGGTGGCTAATATAGTCCCGGTACCGAAAAAAGACGGGAAAGTATGCATGTGCTTGGATTATAGAGATTTAAATAGAGCTAGCCTGAAGGATAATTTTCCTTTGCCTCACATAGACATCCTGGTTGACAATACGTCGGGGCATTCGTGGTTTTCTTTCATGGATGGATTTTCGGGATACAACCAGATAAAATTGAGCCCAAAAGATATGGACAAGACAACATTCATAACCCCATGGGGCACATATTCTTACAAAATAATGCCTTTTGGACTGAAAATGTTGGGGCAACGTACTAGCGAGCTATAGTAACCTTGTTCCACGACATGATGCATAAAGAGATTGAGGTATACGTGGATGACATGTTTGCCAAATCCCATACTGAGGAAGAGCATATCCATAACCTAAGAAAGTTGTTCTTAAGATTGAGGAAGTACCAGTTGAAACTCAATACCAATAAGTGTACTTTTGGAGTAACATCAGGAAAACACATGAGATTTATTGTTAGTAGAAGAGGAATTGAGATAGATCCAGATAAGGTGAAAGCAATTCAGAATTTGCCGTCACCTAGTTCACAGAAAGAAGTTCAAGGATTACTCAGGAGGTTGAATTATGTTTCTCGATTCATTTCTCATTTGACTGATAAATGTGATCCAATCTTCAAATTGCTTAAAAAGAATAATACATGAGAATGGGATGAACAATGTCAAGAAATGTTTGAAAAGATTAAGAAATACTTGACAAACGCTCCAATACTAGTCGCACCGGTCCCAAACAGACCACTTATCCTTTACTTGACGGTCTATGAATACTCAATGGGGTGTGTGTTGGGGCAACATGATGAAACAGGGAAGAAATAAATAGTCATTTATTATCTAAGCAAAAAGTTTACAGAGTGTGAAGAATGGTAATCACCAACTCAAAATTTTTGTTGTGCTTTGGTTTGGGTGACCCATAGACTCAGACAGTACATGTTATACCACACTACTTGGTTGATATCTCTTCTCGACCCATTGAAGTTTTTGATGGAAGCACCAGCGTTGACTGGAAGATTAGCTCGTTGGCAAATGCTGCCGTTAGAATTTGACATTGTATACGTGAGCCAAAAGGCAATAAAATGAAGCACCATATCAGATTTCCTAGCAAGCCATGCTTCGGATGATTATGAGCCTTTGAATTTTGATTTCCTAGATAAGGACGTAATGAATGTCTCCATGGAAGAAGATAGAAACTCAGATAAGGAAGCTTGGAAATTGTATTTCGATGGAGCTGTTAATGCCCTAGGACGAGGAATTGGAGCAGTGTTGATCTCTCCCGATAATGTGCATTATCCTTTTACAAGCAAGTTAGAATTTCTTTGCACCAACAACATGACAGAATATGAAGCTTGTGTTATGGGCTTGCAAGCTGCTATTGAAAGAAGAATAGAAAGTTTGAAAGTATACGGAGATTCAGCACTAGTCATCTACCAGCTTCGTGGAGAGTGGGAAACAAAAGATGCTAAATTGATTGAGTATCGAAAGTTGATCCTTGAAATGATAAAAGAATTCAAAGAAATTACTTTTGCGTATATTCCCAAGGAAGATAATCAAATGGCAGATGCTTTAGCTACATTAGCTTCAGTATTCTTGGCCAACAGACCTGAAGATATGATACAAATTCAGATGTAGAGTTACAATACCCATGCTCACTATTATAGCATAGAGGAAGAGACGGATGGAAATCCCTAGTATTTCGATATTTTGTAGTACGTCAAATATCAAACTTATCCCAAGGAGGCGAATGATAATGATAAAATAACCATTAGATGAATGGCCTCAGGATATGTGCTTGATGGAGATATTCTATAAAAACGAGGCAAGGATCAAGTTTTGTTGAGATGTATCAACTCTCAACAAGCCAGAGAAATTCTGACATAAGTGTACGACGTAATCTGCGAAACGCATGCTAATGGCTTTGCAATGGCCAGGAAAATAATGAGATATGGTTACTATTGGTCGACTATGGTGGGAGATTGCATTGAATATGCTAAAAAGTGTCACAAATTCCAGATATATGCTGACATAATAAATGCTCTGCATGTACCTTTACATACAATGAACTCACCATGGCCTTTTGCAGTATGGCGCATGGATGTCATTGGGAAAATTCACCCCAAAGCCTCCAATGTACATCATTTCATCCTTGTGGTTATTGATTATTTTACTAAATGGGTGGAAGCAGCTTCATATGCCAATATCACCAGATCTACAGTCTATTATGGGTAGGCAGAAAGAATCATTCATCACAATTCTGTGACTTACTGCCCTAAGACGAATGGGCAGTGGAGGCAGCAAACAAGAATATCAAGAAGATCATATAAAAAATGACAGACACATACAAAGATTGGCATGAGAAGTTGTCATTTGCCTTGTTCGCATATCGAACTTCTATACGAACTTCTACTGGGGCAACACCATATTCCCTGGTCTACGGGATAGAGGCAATACTCCCAATAGAGGTTGAAATTCCATCACTTCAAGTTCTATCTGAAGAAAAGCTGGATGACACAGAATGGGTGCAGGCTCAGTTTGACCAACTGAACCTCATCGAGGAAAAGAGGCTGAAAGCTATCTGTCACAGCCAAATGTACCAGAAAAGAATGACGTGAGCTCATGATAAGAAGGTTCGACCCAGGGAATTCTGAGAGGGCGATCTAGTGCTGAAAAAGATCTTGCAAATACATCGAGATTTCCGTGGAAAATGGATACCTAACTGGGAGAGGCCATATGTTGTCAAAAAGTCATTCTCTAGAGGAGCATTGATCTTAACTGAAATGGATGGTGAAGAGTTACGCAAGCCAGTGAACTCGGATTCAGTTAAAAAATATTATGCTTGAAGGATTCAAAAAGATACTGAAAAAAGAGAAAAAAGAAAAGAAAAAGTAGAGCGAAAACCCATAAAGGGTGCTTCACAAAATGAAAATATCTATGGTGAAAACCCCAAAAGGGCACCTAGATATCAAAAAAGAGAGAAAAAAAGAACAAATAAAGAAGAGAAAATAAAAGAAAATGGGGGTTCAAGATGAAAACCCGCAAAGGGCTTCTTGAAACCAAAGGAAGATCTGGGTTGAAAACCCATAAAGGGCAACTCAAAAATGTTCAGCATGGGCATCCATCAATCAGAACCTCTCGGAAACCTAGTATTTAGGAAGGAATTTTTCATCTGTAAACATCTTGACAATGATTGAAAGTCTGCTAGACAAGGGCTTAAGTTCAAGACTACATTTGGTCGATGGGGTTGTTGTATCCTTCATGTTATGGATGCCCGAAGATCTGGTTTTGTTTCTTGATTTTTGTTGTTTTAGTTTTCCATGACTTTTTCCAAAAACTCCATTGTATTTTTACCTATAAGCTTCAATAAAACTCATGGATTCTCTTCCGAGCTTTCTTAAATTCCAACGCATCATGAAATGCCTGATATAATGAATAAAAGCAGATAATTTCTTGGTATTGCTATGTTTTGAAATATGCAGGTGAACTTTAACACTTTAGGTTATTGAAGAAGAGTGTATAACATGAAGATGGTATTGAAGCCTATAATGACTGGAATTCAAGAATAAGAAAGAGCGGAATTCAAGGTTTGCAAAGATTGTGGCAAAAAAGTGTAATGATAATTGTAACGAAGACTCCCCAAATTGGCTTGAAACTAACAACAAAGTCTGCCACCCGAAGAACAATAATTTTTATCTCTGTGCTCATAATGGGATGATTAGAACCACAAGGTTAATACATTATCATGATTTGAGCTTGTTCATTCTCTATCTTATGTGTATCAAAGAAGAATTATACTAATGATCAGGATCGCCTGGTAGTATCTTAGTTGGGACAATTTAAGAAGTTCGTAGAAGGTTTTGAGGCATTGATAATACCCTTGTACGAGGAGTTGTTGTTGTTAGATTTACTACCCTTGAGTCGTCAAGGCATTGATGTGACTGTTGAAAAGAAAAAAAGAAAAAGAAAAAGGAAAAGGAAAAAAAAGGAAAAGAAAAAGGAAAAGAAAAAGAAAAACAAAGGTGAAAACCTGAAAGGGCACTTTGAGAAAAAAGAAAAAGAAAGAAAAATCGAAGCGAAAACCCTAAAGGGCGCTTCGAGAAAAGCAACCTAAAGTGAAAACCTGAAAGGGCACTTTAGAGCAAAGGGCCAGAAACACAGAAAAGAGTTTCTGAATGTGAATCCTGAATGTGAGATGAGATATCAAAGAAAATGAGAATTAGCAAAGAAACATGAAAGGAAGCACTGAAGTGAATCCTCAAGGAGCAGAAGGTTATTGATTAATCCTAATGAGACGTGGTTCATGTATCATATAGGAAACTAGGATCATACTAACCCTCATTCAATTGTTTTAGTTTGTTTTGACAGGAAATGAAGAAGAAAGAAGGGCTCCTAATATGAAGAGTTCGCCCAGCAAAGAAATAGTTCTTAATGTGAAGAGTTTGTCCAGCAATGAAGAACTCCTAATGTGAAGAGTTTTCCCAGCAAAAAAAGAATTCCCAGTAAGAAGAGTTCACCCATCGAAGATAGAATTCATAATGAGAAGAGTTCACCCAACAAATATAGGATTCCTAATGAGAAGAGTTTGCCCAGCGAAGAAAGAACACCTAATGTGAAGAGTTTATCCCAACGAAGAAAGAACTTCTAATAAGAAGAGTTCACCTTGACAGGAGTATTGGGAGGTTCCAAATGAGAAGAGCTTGTTCAAGCTTCTAGAAGGGAAGAAGAAAAGAAAGTTTGTGGGAATAAGACCTTGCATCTTAGAGCAATAACTGACAGGTTCGAACAAAATTCATGTATTTTCAGTCTTTGCCCTATTCCTGTTCCACAACAATGAGCAAAGAGAGGCAGCTGTAATACTCGTATTTTGTCTAGGGTACTTATATACATACATTCTCTATAAATAAAACCCATATAATAATAAATAATAATGATCCATTAAATAAAATAAATGTTGATAAGAGTCTAGTAATACAAAACAAATACCTATTATACATTACAAGTCCACTTTTTTACATCCAAAAAGGCTAAATTACAAATTATAAGCCCAACACATAGCATATCCCGCCCAAATCTACCTAAAATGGATAAAGTAGCACACATGTGCTTTTTCAGCCCGCCATTTTTGCCATGTGCCGACGCCTTATTGGTCTATTCAGCCTTCACGTGGATAAATCCTCCGCTGATGTCATATTCGTCGCCAACTATAAATAGGGAGAGAGAAGCAATTATTAGATGATAATGATGCAATCATTAGACAGTTAACAAAAATTATTACAATCATTAAAGGGGAGAGAGAAAAGAGCTTGAGAGTCTTACCAGAACGTGAACTGACGTCGAAGAAGATGACTCGATCCTCCGTACCACCGTTAGAGCTCGTTAGAAGGTAGCTTTCTTTCCCTATTTTTATTCCCTGCACAAAAAATACCTCAATGAATCAGATCTAAGTTCTAAAACCTAAAAACAGTAGTCACAAATGAGTTTAAGTCCTAGATCTAAGGAAACATAAAATCAGAGAAGGATTAAAGGCTTATCTTGACATTGTCGGAGTTCTTTTAGGTCACCAGAGAGTTAGAATGTGATCGTGGAGTCGAAGAGGTAGATTTAGGATCGATTTGGGTAGTTAGAACTAGGAAATGGGTGAAGAAGTGAGGATTCGATTAAATTAGGGCTTAGATCTAGTTTTAGGTTGAAATTGGGGAAAATGGTGTTTTTAGGGTTTTATATGGCAGTGGACAGTGGCCAGAAATCACCTTACGGTGGTTACCGGTGGCCGGAGTAAGGTCAGGGATGATTGGAGTTATAGGGTTGGTCAGAAGGGATGACCGAAGACGACCGTCGACGATGGCCAGCGTCACCTCTGGCAGTCGGCGAACAAGCCAGGGTTAATCGGTGATGGCGGTGGAAGATTGAAAGGGAAATTGATGAAGAACATAGTTATAGTTTTAAAGAAAATAAAGAGTTTGATCTTTACAAACATGAAAACACGAGCGTTTATGTGTTTGTTTGGATCAAAAGTAGGAAAAGAGGATGAATATGGGATGAATTTTGGATGAACAAGGGCTTTTGATCGAAAAGGGCTATGTTTTTCTAGGTTTAAGGCGTTCGGGTTGAGAGAGTTTGAGAGAGAGAAGAGGGTAGAGAGATGGTGAAATCCAAAAAATGGAAAAAAGGAAAAAGGGACGTCTGAGGAGGTTTTTTTATAGACCAAGCCTCGGAGCCCGCAAACCCTCACAAAGGCCCGTACCCTTCTATCTTGGGCTTTATACCGCGACCCTTCTATTTTTGTTTCTCTCAATTTGGTCCCAAACCATTGTAATTTGGCACTCTAGTTTGCAATTTAATTCAATTCAATTCAGTCCCCAATTTCAGTTTTAAATTAATTTCAATGCTTTAAATTATATTGTATGCTTGTATGATTTTAGATAGCATCTAGTATATTTGCTAGATAACATTAAACACTTAGTATAATTAATTAGAACCTTAGCATCTAAGTATCTTAATTAATTTTAAATGTTCAAAATAGGAAGAAAATTGTAGAAAATAGATGAATATTAATCGCCGAGTTGTTTTTCACGCTCGCTTTCAAAAATGGTTGCGACACCTCGAATTCATCTGCACACTTAAGAGCTTGAAAAAAATTAAATGTAACATGTTGGTCATTCATATGCATAGTAAACTCACATTTTTGTACATCAATTAAAGTCTTACCCATGGCAAGGAATGGTCCTACCAGAATTATTGGGACATTATCATTAGCCTTATATTCTAAAATAATAAAATCAACTGGGAATATACATTTATCTACCTTTACCAACACATCCTCAATCTTACCCTTGGGATGTACATAAGATCGATCTACCAGCTGAAATGTTACTGTGGTAGGCATTGCTTCAATTCCAAGCTTTTTGAAAACTGACATTGGCATCAGATTGGTACTCTCCCAGATCACACAGTGCTTTACCCATAAATCTATTGCCAATCGTGTAGGGAATAGTGAAACTTCTCAGATCTTTCAGTTTCGGTGGCAATTTATTAGTTATCATTGCACTACATCATTCATTAAGAGGGACCGTCTCGAATTCCCCCAGCTTCCTCTTTTTGGACAAGATGTCCTTCATGAATTTGACATAGTTGGGCATTTATTCGAGAGCTTCCACTAATGGAATATTGATCTGTAGTTGTTTAAGGACATCTAAAAACGCTTAAACTATTGGTCTTGCTTGCGTTTCTGGAGTATTTGTGGAAAAAGTGGTGGCGGATAGGCAAATGTTGGCTCAACTGATTTTGCCAAAGTAGTGCTAGCATTAGATTAAGGTATGGCATCATCAGTGCTCACCTTCTTCTTCTTTGTTTCCTTGAGTTCATTTGCTGGCATCAACTTCTCGTCCTGGCAAACAATTGGCTGTTTGACAGGTGTTTCCTTCTCGCATTGTTTTCCACTCCGAAGGGTGACTACTTTGTATTATTCTCTCCAGTTTTGCTGGGCATCCACCGTATCGCTTGGAAAAGTTCCTTGGGGTTTGTTACTAAGTGCATTGGCAATCTGCCCTAGTTGTAGCTTTAAGTTTCGCATAGATGCTGCTAAACTTTTGACAATAGTATCATTTTGCTCCATGTATTCTGTTAAATAATTCCCCTGGGTAGATCTCTGCCCTTGATGGAAGTTGTTTTGTGCTCTTTGCGGTATTACATTCTAGTTAAAGCATGGAGGTGCATTGTTGTTATGAAGTTGGACATTAAATTGATTACTTCCCTAATTTGCCCAAAAAAAGATAGGATGTTTTTTCCAACCTACATTATAAGTATTGGAATATGGGTTAAAATTACGATTGAATTTGCCAACAAAATTAACGGATTCAGGGTCTGTTGGAAATTGCCAACAAAATTGTGCAGAATGGTTTCAACGCCTTTACTTCTCTGACGTTAGTAGGCTTATGCATTGTTTTCACTATATTAGTAAGATTGGAAATCTGAGCACTGATTGATGATAATGCATCAAGCTCTAATTTTCCAGCAGTTTTTGCTTTGGTTCCTAGTTAAATGCCTTTGTGTAATTTTTGTCTAGCAACGAACCATTTGCCGAAGCATCAACCACAGTCCTGGCATGAGCATTGAGTTTGTTATAAAAGGTCTCTATTTGGGTCTAAGTTGGAAATACATGCATGGGGCACCTTCTCAACAGGTTCTTGAAAACGCTCACAAGCATCTTACAAAGTCTCATCTTCAGTCTGCATAAAAGTACTAATCTCGCTTCGCAACTTGGCATTGAGTTTAGGTGATTGGAATCTCAAAAGGAACTTCTGGCATAATTCTGCCCATGAAGTAACTGAATCAAGTGGCAAAGAACTTAGCCTTATTTTTGCTCTATCTCTCAAAGAAAATGAGAATAGTCTCAACTTCACTGTCTTTTCAGCTACACTAGGTTGCTAAAATAATTGGCAAACCTTCATGAATTGCTTTAAGTGCTGCCTTGGGTCTCCAGTAGGTGATCTATCAAATTGACCTACATTCAATAAAGTCTGAATCATTGCCGGTTTAAGTTCAAAATTAACTACATTTACCTCTAGACCAATAAGTCATGACATCAAATTATCAATGTTAGATGCCAAGTGTTACCTAGTAGGTTTCTCTTCAGGATTTGCAGTAGCTACACTAGGAGCTAGTGGTATCCCATTATGTATTGATGTATTCTCTTCGTTGTTTAGGGCACCATTTACTCCACCATTTCCATTTAGAGCCATTTCTCAAATTTTTCTCTTTAACCTGCACAGGGTTCTTTCAATCTCTGGGTTGTATGGCCAATCCTCTGTCACAGTGCAGCTCCTGGTCATACACCAAACAAAACAAAATAAATAGAATAATAGGAAACAAGTAAAAATCAAATTAATAAACTCCGTTGCAATCCCTGGAAACAACGCCAAAAACTTTTCGACTGACTAACGCTTGGCAAACAATTAATGAATTAATGTAAATACACTAGAAAATAATGCCAGGTTTAGGTCTTTTTGCGTGCAAGTATACATGGTTAGCAAATAATACAACAGTAAGCTGAGTATCGTATCCACAGGAATTCAATTCCACGATAATTACTTGTGAATTGAAGTAATGAGTTTGGATTGGATTTTGGATTTTAGACTAAGAAAAATGACTAAGGAAAATGCAATGAAAATTCATGTAGTTTGGGAAATAATTAAATCAAGATGATGGATTGGCGTTGGTAAGGGATATATGGATTTCATGCTACCAAAGACAACATTTAATAACTTTCAGCCTTGGTTTTATTACGGAGTAGATTTTAAAGTTAGTATTGCCTCTGTCGATAAAAATACCCTAAGTTAATTATGATTAACTCCTATATGTCTATAGTGATGTTTTCAATAATTAACTTGGAAAAGTTTTAATGTTTACTCCTAAGGGATAGATTCACTTCCGAAGTAAGCTCATCTACTTGAACATCTTCTATCGAAGCTTCTTTCCTTAGTACCTGACAATTGATCGTTATCTCCTACGTTTGTTAAGATATTAAGGGATAATAAGCATAAAATGACAACTGTTGTATGACAAAGATTTTGAAGCAAATCAAGCACTACCAGAATAGAAAAAAAATGTTAAGGCATTCAATTATTAAAAATTGAAAAAGCAAGCGTTCATCGCAAACGTCCCAGCCAACTTAAGAAAATTAGTTCATGGCTGGGGAAACCATCAACAAAATATCATTTGTAATCAACACCATCATAAATATCATATTTAAACTAAGAAAAATGGGCAAAGAAGGAGATTTGTCGATGCAACCCATCAATAGATACAAAGCTCTCAGTCACAGCCTGGTCGAACCATAGTTTGCCCTTTACCTTCTTTCTTCACCACGATGCAACCCCTTGACTCATTGATCGACTTTTTTTATATAGGCACTCATGGAAACCCTAAATTGGGTTTAAATTTGAAAGTTTGTTACGCACTTAGATAAGTGCGTTATCTCTTTATCCTCTCTTTTGAAATTAGGACTGACTAGATCTTTGACCAATAGCTAACTGATCGGACATCGACCATATTTCTTTTACCAACCGAGCTTGGCATTTTCATCCTTCTTTTGCCAACTCGACTTGGCATTTCTCCCCTACTCATTTGGCTTCCTACCACTGCTCTTGTCCTGCTCCTGCCAACTGTTCCTAACCTACCACCAAAGCAAGAAAGTACCCCTTCACTATGGCAAAAAAACGTTCCTCTACTTCTTATTGCAAATGCATGATTTTACTTGCTAAATGCAAAAATATGTACCCAAAGTCAAGAAAAAGCATGACATTAGATACATGAAAAGTAGTACTTTTAAGGAGTTAACACTAACCATTCTTGTAAATTCAATAACCTCTTTAGAATCTTTCAATAGAATGACCAAAAATCTACCGTGATGTTACTTCATTTGTACCGAAATCTCTTTTAAATGTGTACTCTAATGTAATACCCCGACTCGAATGTCACAATTTGGACCTCAATCCCAAATCAAAAACCATAAAATTTCTCAATTTGGGTTTAGCCCAAACAATGTATTTTCCAAAACATTTAGATCCAATAATTGAAAACATAGATAAAAATTTAAATCATTACAAATGAGCTCCACTTTAATTCAAAACATTTATACATTTGACTTGATTAATACAATTTCAAAAGTATGAATTACAAACTCGACCACGTAAGATCCTATGAAAACATAGCCCACTAAACACAAGTGTCGTACTCTGAAAACCTCCACATGCTAGAAACCCGTATTGATAGTGCTCCTTGAACCCACTATTCGACGATTAACCTACGTACGGAAACAACGATTCTGAGCACTAAGCTTAAAAAGCTCAGTGGTACACATCCACTATACTATACTTTATGCTAATTATAGACATAAGCATGCGAGCTACTGCGAGCAGAAATGAGTGATAAATAAACATATAGTGCTACTATTGGTCACTTAAACACATGCTCTCAACAAAGCAATCACCATACATAGCACACAATGCCCAACCACACTCGAGATCTCACTAGATCATTCGAGTCATACCATAAACTTGGAGTGACGCTCGCGTCCACACAACATCGGGATCGTACACTCCGAGTGAGGTACGCATCTACATAGCATCAGGATCCTACACTCGTAAGGATGAGGTCTACATCCACACAGCATTGGGATCCTACATCCATGCTCGGAATCTCTCATCAAGAATCTTTGAATGAGGCCTGCATCCACACATCATCGGGATCTTACATTTAGAAATCTTCAACCATGGTGTTGCAGCACACTCATTCCCTCACTTGGTATCCAGGTCCTATCACTCATCGACTCAACCAATCAAATGCCTATCCAACATACAAGCAACGCGATCCCAAGAATCCCCTATTATTACTAATCGTCAATACATCATTTATTTTACATTACAAATTGTTAATATATTATGGGTGAGTGTATAATAAATCTCATTCATTGTCTCCATTAATCTATGTTGTCTCGTTTATCAAGGCATAACTCAATTATTAATATTCACATCAATTACCATCCTTAATTTGCATTTATGGATTGCTTAGCGCATCGAGTACCAGTACTCGAACATGAGTATCGATATGGTACCAATGTACCGATATTGAAACTACTTACTGGAAATTCTAGATCTCCACAAGTACTGATACAGCCCCCAATCGTGTACCAGTACGACCAAAGCTTGTACCAATACCATATTCACGAGTTCACACAATTTTCTTGAATTACGGTTTAACAATACTTTATTCAATCCTTAAAGCTTATGAAAGTTATTAGGGTTTGTTTACCAATGCATCCACTCGATTAATATTAATTATCGTCTTCATAATCATTTAATATCAATTCCTGACTTAATAATCAATTATTCGAATATTACCAACTATTAGTCTATTTAGTATAATTTCCATCAAATCACTTCAATCTATTCAAGCAAGCGTACAAGTCATCACAATTATTTCAATCAGTCAAACAATCATCAAATAATCATACGAGCATCTTCAACGACATTACACAGTCTCTAAAGCCTCCATAAGTCCCATCATATCTGTAACAACATCATGCATCTCATAAATATCAAGTCTCATACTATCGGTCTCCACACATGCATATTCATTGTCTACCTAATTTGCAGATACTAATACACAAAGCAATCATATTTATGATGCTTATAAAGCAATAAGAGTTTGAGGTGTACTAACCTTAAGCGATTATCAATAAAATCTTCATCTAAGCTTCTCGATTACTCCACTTGGTCCGATATCTGATCCCAAAAAATCCTCGCATAATAATTAAAACAATAAATATCAATTAACCACATACTTTAATTTATTTGTAAGGTCAAACACATAAAAATAAATTATCGGGTTCAAATTTTACAAAACGGACTCAAAACGTCGAGAAACCCCGGGCAGAATCCCCGAAAAAGTCAACGACCAGTCAAAAGTGGTCAAAGGTGTTGGCCGATCCGGTGCGATGCAAGTGCACAATAGCTATGGTGCAGTTGCAGGCCCAGATCTAGCGTGGTGTAGGTGCACAGCAGCAGTGTGCACTCACTTGCTATAGCGCAAGCCCAAATGCGATCGGCGACGCGTGGGCCGTCCTCTGGTGGCTAGACGGTGGCGTCGAGCTCTAATCCCATAGTTCTTAAAAAATTTATTGATAATAATAAAGTCTTTATCTTTAATATTCCGCTCTTTATATTCAACATACTGCGTAATTTAGATCATAATTCGGACAACTCCTTGAAAAGTATTTGATTTGGAGAGTATTACCTTCCAGCGTTATTAACGTACTTCTCCAAAATTTAATTGTCTTGTTGACTTTATAAACTTTCTCAAAAATAAAATTATTAGTATGACAAATATTAATAAAATGATTGTCATAACCATGCGTTTCACTCCTCTTAATCTAGGAAGAGCATCTACTAATTATAACACGTTATAAATTGTTATAAATCTCATTTATAACAATCATAAAATTTACAACATTTATTGTGCATTAAAAAACATAAAACCATCCTTAATTTGCATTTATGGATTACTTAGCGCATCGAGTACCGGTACTCGAACATGAGTATCGATATGGTACCCTCGAGTATTAGTACTCACACACGTACCGATACTGAAACTACTTACTGGAAATTCTAGATCTCCACAAGTACCGATACAACCCCCAATCGTGTACCAGTACGACCAAAGCTTGTACCGATACCCTATTCACGAGTTCACACAATTTTCTTGAATTACGGTTTAACAATACTTTATTCAACCCTTAAAGCTTATGAAAGTTATTAGGGTTTGTTTACTAATTCATCCACTCGATTAATATTAATTATCGTCTTCATAATCATTTAATATCAATTCTCGACTTAATAATCAATTATTCGAATATTACCAATTATTAGTTCATTTAGTATAATTTCCATCAAATCTCTTCAATATATTCAAGCAAGCGTACAAGTCATCACAATCATTTCAATCAGTCAAACAATCATCAAATAATCATACGAGCAACTTCAACGACATTACACAGTCTCTAAAGCCTCCATGAGTCCCATCATATCTGTAACAACATCATGCATCTCATAAATATCAAGTCTCATACTATCGGTCTCCACACATGCATATTCATCGTCTACCTAATTTGCAGATACTAATACACAAAGCAATCATAGTTATGATGCTTATAAAGCAATAAGAGTTTGAGGTGTACTAACCTTAAGCGATTATCAATAAAATCTTCATTTGAGCTTCTCGATTACTCCACTTGGTCCGATATCTGATCCCAAAAAATCCTCGCATAATAATTAAAACAATAAATATCAATTAACCACATACTTTAATTTATTCGTAAGGTCAAACACGTAAAAATAACTTATCGGGTTCAAATTTTATAAAACAGACTCAAAACGTCGAGAAACCCCGGGCAGAGTCCCCGAAAAAGTTAACGACCAGTCAAAAGTGGTCAAAGGTGTTGGCCGATCCGGTGCGATGCAAGTGCACAAGAGCTATGGTGCAGTTGCAGGCCCAGGTCTAGTGTGGTGTAGGTGCACAACAGCAGTGTGCACTCACTTGCTATAGCGCAAGCCCAAATGCGATCGGCGACGCGTGGGCCGTCCTCTGGTGGCTAGACGGTGGCGTCGAGCTCTAGTCCCATAGTTCTTAAAAAAATTTATTGATAATAATAAAGTCCTTATCTTTAATATTCCGCTCTTTATATTCAACATATTGCGTAATTTAGATCATAATTCGGACAACTCCTTGAAAAGTATTTGATTTGGAGAGTATTACCTTCCGGCGTTATTAACGTACTTCTCCAAAATTTAATTATCTTGTTGACCTTATAAACTTTCTCAAAAAATAAAATTATTAGTATGACAAATATTAATAAAATGATTGTCATAACCATGCGTTTCACTCCTCTTAATCTAGGAAGAGCATCGACTAATTATAACACGTTATAAATTGTTATAAATCTCATTTATAACAATCATAAAATTTACAACATTTATTGTGCATTAAAAAACATAAAACCATCTATCCACATTTAATGATTTTATTGAAATTCATCATTTCAACTATAAAAAAGCAAATCATTATTAAAGGATTTAAATGGTCATTAAAAATGAATTCTCCCTTGCTCTTTAAAGACCACCATGACATTACAGTATGCAAACTGTAAATGTAATGCTTTAACTGTAAAATAAATCCACATGTTATCAAATGCTTTAGCCATGTAAAACGCTTTCTCACTAAACGTTTACAAGCTGAAACCACTATGCAACATTAACATGTTGCATTCAAATGCACGCTAATTTCTGATTTTATTTCTTTTCCATTGGTGCAATATACATACATTTACAAATTTAATGTCTCATTTCTTCACAGCATTGACTACAAAACAATGCATTAATTCTCATTATTAAAACATATGATTTACTATCTCAAATCAACCGTTAATAATGAAAATAAAAAAAAACTATTGAAAATGTTTAAAAAACAGCAACGTAAATTGCCATTAATATTCTATAATAATGAATGACACTTTTTTTTATATAAAGATAATAATGAAACAGTTTTAAACATTTTCACTATGGCAACAAAAAATCCATTTTGATAACGTTTCGGAAAGCAAACGTTTCGAAATTCTCCTCGGATTGAATACAACAATTTTATTCATTTTTTAAAAAAATCACCAAATTATATTTCAGAGAAAATGGTAATAACTCAACTCTTGGGGACCATATAACCGAAACGGTAAATTAATAATAATTTTCTATAAGCCATGTATGACTTTGATAGAAAAACTTACTTTTCTTGCCGACTATTAACCAACAAGCGACAACGACATCGTTTTCCTGATATTATTGGTTGTTCACGCAGCAGTAAGAAATCGAGTTCGCTTTTAAATTGTTGAAAAGTAAATTGCTGTAAGACGAGACGTTAGCACTGATCAAAATAATTAAACGAGCGATAATCGTGTTGTGGTATTAATCACTGTCTTAAAAGAAAATTTATCTTTTGTGTGTAATTGCTATAATGGACGAACGACCCCTTAAGGTTAGCACAACTCTCTAATTTTCATACACCTAAAACAGGGAAAGGACTTTGATAGTATTGTTATTCTCTTAACTTAAAACAACACTTAGAAAATGTTTACGAAAATTAAAGAGCGTTTCAAAACAAATGTCATTTGCTTAAGGATACAAAAAATGAGTAAAATTATTCATTATTTATAGGCTAAATAGTGAGGGAAAAATCGTTATTTCTAAACCACAATTTAATTCTATTCATAATAAAATAAAATGGCCATAAAATATAGAATTAAATTTAGCAGTAGCAACATTATAAAGGAGACAGTAAATAGGGTTAAAATTTCTTTTTTCTTTAAGATTTATTAATTAGCCTAATAATTAAAGATGGTTATATTGTCACATGTTATATGAGTTCAAATCTTAACAACTTGAATATGCAATACTTCTTTAATTAATAAAAAACCCTTTCTTCTCTTTTTTTTTTTTATAGCTCGACGCATCAAACCAATATAACTACATTTTACAAGTTAATAGGGTGTTAGACAAAAAATAATAAAATTAAAGGCAAGGATGAATGGATGATAGAGTTATAAAATGGATAAATATCACATTTATACATGAATTTTGATTTAATGAGCAATTTGATACATAAATTTTAATTTGGTGACCGATGTAATTAAAAATGTACATATGAAATTTTAATTTGATTCAATTTTACACATTCAAATAAATAAGTAATTCAATTTATTTTTATATTGGATAAATATAAATTATTCTTGGCATAAAATCGAAAATAGCCTCCCAACGTTTGACTTTTTAGTCACTTTAGTTCCTATTCTTTTTTTTTGCAAACAAACCCTTAACGTTTTATTTTTGTTCAAAAATGCCATTCGTTGGATGGAAACTGTTAATCACTAACGGTCAACGCTCTATGATGATGTGGCAGTGCCACATGTACGGAAGTGTTGGCGTGGCATTATGACACTAGTCCCACATCATCAAAAATTCCACGTCACCAATTTTTTTTAATTAAATTATTAAACCAATCAAATGATGACACATGATAATATTTAATTATTTTAAAATTAATGAATCAAAGAAAATCTTTAGAGGGACTTAAACTCAAGACCTAGAGATAGAACACCAAGAGCCTAACCACTAAGCTGGGTGGCAACTTTTGTTATATTTTAGATACTCTACTATATAACCCTTGCTAAGTAAACAAATCTCAGTTCTCATAAGTAACAAAACAACCGACAAAATCTACAAGCATGTAAAAAAATCTAAGAATCGAGAGCTTGGTTTCTTCACGTCAACAATCACATAAAATCTTTGGTATCACATTATAAATAAAAATATCATCATCACGAGAATAAAAAAGAAAAAGAAAAGCAGGGACAAACCTCAAACTTTCTACAAATCCTCACCGCCCGATGGAACAATAAAGCAATGAAACAAAACTCAGAAAAGACCGAGATTAGACCGACAAAACCTACCAAACAGGAAAGAGGAAATGACCTATAAATGAAATCTTGAGCATGATTAAAAATCTTGAGCAGGATAAACAGTGGCAAAGTGGTTAGCTAAGAAATCATTTTTGCGTAAGGGTTATTTGGAACATTATGAGCATATGGGCTCTTGGCAACCGATTTGTCGAAACTGCTAGCATTTTTTTCTTTATTTCACCTTTATTTGCAAAGATTCAAAACTTCAACAGAAACAAATATCAACCAAAAAAGGTTCTTGATGTTTTCTTTGATTGATAGATGCCGATGAAATTTTGTGATGTTGCATATATACGAAGAAAGAAAAGATTGTGGGGAACTTTTAAGATTTTGTATATAAGCAGTTTCAGGGCAGCAAGAAAAGAAAATAACTTGTTTTGATTTCACCTTTATTTGAGTGCGGCAATTTTGGAACCAAAACTTGACTTAGCAAGGGTTATATTTTAGAGTATCTAAATATTAACAAAAAGTGGAATTTTTAATAACGTGTCATCGTGCCACATCAACACCTCCGTACATGTGGCACTGCCACATTATCACAGAGCATTGATCGTTAGCTGACTAACGGTTTTATCCAACGAGAGGTATTTTTGAACGAAAATAAAACGTTAAGGATTTGTTTGTACAAAAAAATATAAATTAAAATGACCAAAAAGTCAAACGTTGGGAACTATTTTTAACTTTATGCCATTATTTTTTTCACTCACGGTGCATTAAATTATTGTATACATTTAAGGTAAATTATTATTATTATTATTAGTAGTAGTAGTAGTAGTAGATGTATTGACATTGATTTTTTTCTATAAACACAAGCATTTTGGAACGAAAATGAAACGTTAAAAGTTTATTTGTATAAAAAAAATATAAGTTAAAGTGACCAAAGAATCAAACGTTGGTAACAATTTTTGACTTTATGCCATTATTTTTTCACTCACGGTGCACTAAATTATTGTATACATTTAAGGTGAATTATTATTATTATTATTATTAGTAGTAGTAGTAGGTGTATTGACATTGATTTTTTTCTATAAACACAAATAAAATGACGACGAGTATTTTTTTATTTCTTAAATTTACTATAAGAACAATTATCCCGATTCTACATATATTCTTCCTATGAACAATTATACTCGTTAGAATACGAGCGGGAGGTGACCGAAGAAATTACGAGGTTAGAAAAACTTAATTAGTTTTTTCTGGATAGCCATACTGAATTAGTTTTTCTGAGACTAAAACTTATAAATTTCTGCTTTAGCCATTGTCTATTCGAAAAGAAAATTGTTGCCATCTTAGCTGTTTTATTACGACCGCTTTCTCTAACCCTTTAGTTCATTTTTAGTTGTCCAGACAAATTGTCAGAAAATTGTGGTGTGACAATTACTTCAAATTTAATTTTTGTGTGCAAAACATGAATTTTATTAATCAAAAGGATTAAAGAAGACTAACAAATCTATTCATTCTATAGGGTTGTAAATGAACCTAGCTTGGACGAACAAGACTATGTTCGTGTTCGCTTATTCATTTTTAAAGGTGTTCATGTTCGGTTCTTGTTCGTTTAAATTTTTAATATTATGTTCGTGTTCGTTTATTTATTTTTGAAGGTATTCATGTTCGTTTATTTAGTGTTCACGAACGTGTTCGTTTAAGTGTTCGCGAACGTGTTCGTTTAAGTGTTCACAAACGTGTTCCTTTAAGTGTCCGCAAACGTGTTCGTTTATTCGTTCACAAACATATTTGTTTATATGTTCAGAAATATTAACTAAATTAATAATAAATAAATAGATAAAACAAAAGCAACAAAAAAACTTGCATTTCAACAAGAACGTATATAATGTCTGTAGTATTTAGATTCACCCGCAAGCAATTTCATCCTATATGTGAGCTTATAAACGAGCCTATAAATGAGTTTGTTTGTGAACATAAACGCACCGAACACACTTCTATTCGTGGTCGTTTATTAAACGAACATAAAAATTTTGTTCATATTCGTTTATTTAGATTAATAAACGAATGTTATACGAACAGTTTGTCAAACACTCTGTTCATTTACACCCCTCTATAATACAAAGCGGTACCTAAAGGGAAACCAAAAAAAGAGCACGACTCAAAGAAAACTAAACCAGTACCCCAAACCTCGACACTCACCACCAAGCTTTAAACATATTTATTCTCTGCAGCCATCTATTAGTCGCGATGGTCGTTCAGAATGAATTTCAACAAAGAAAAGTACAATATTTTTTAGTAATGGATCAATTACATAATGAATGATATTTATAGCCCATCACAACTAAGTCCAGCTGTAAGCCAGCTATCATAACAGAATCGGTTAAGCTCATAACAGAATCGGTTAAGCCCAAACTAAATGCAGGTCTATTCTTTAATTCATTCTCTAACACTTAGGAACTTAAAACTCGAACAAATCTACTAATTCCATGTAGTTTGTAAACAAGGATGCTAAACCTTAAAAGAAATGGGGAGCCTATTTGGCTGCAAACATATCTGGTAAACTGTTAACTTGGTCGAGTGGTTGTAAAAGAGTACTGCAAATATTTACATGCCTACTGCACTCCTAAACTGATATACGTACATGCATGTATGCAAAAAAAGAAAAAGAAAAAGAAATCAAGCATGCGAAACTCACGTAGTATCAATGTAAAAAAAATAAAATAAAATAATAAATAGGGTAAACTGCACTAGATACCACTGAACGGTCATTGATTCGAAAATGCCACCGAACTTTAAAGCGCTTAAAATCTAACACTGAACTTTAGTTTTTAACTCGAAAATGTCACTCAGTCGTTGACTCTTAACGTCCCCATTAAGTCAAAATAGCGTCATTTTGATGCGGGTATTTTAAAACTTAATTTAGCCCAAAACGACGTCATTTTGCTGGAGAAAAAAATATTAAAATTATACTCTTGGAAGGGTTTGAACGGGTAAACTACACCAGATACCACTGAACTATGGCCCTTGACTCGAAAATGACACTGAACTTTAAAAAACTTCTAATCTAACACTAACTTTAGTTTTTGACTCGAAAATACCACTCTGTCGTAGACTCTTAACGCCCCGTTAAGTTAAAACGGCATCGTTTTGGTGCGAGAGTTTTGAAGCCCAATTTAGCCCAAAACTAGATTGCTTTGCTAGAGAAAAATATTAAAACCATACGCTTGGAAGGGTTTGAATGGGTAAACTACACCAAATACCACCGAACTATGGCCATTGACTCGAAAATGTTACCAAACTTTAAAAAACTTCAAATCTAACACTGAACTTTAGTTTTTGACTCGAAAATGTCTGTAACCCCCTTGAACCGGCCTAGTCTATAGACCCGAACCAAGAATATCACATTAAGTTTGCCGAAGCAGACCTGAACAATCTTACTCGAATTACGATCCTTATTTTCTTTTAACTTGTTTAGATGCATTATTAAGACCTAAGATGTTCATACAAATATCATTTTAATTTTTATTCGACACGAGCATAGATAAGGCACTCAATTGCAAATACAAGCATTACGGGGACCAAAATGTAAATCAGAAGAATTACAGGGACTTATACAAGTTTCAGGTTACCAATTGTTAATTAATATTAAAACAACCCATTCATTTAAAATTACCCAAACTCAATTTCATCTTTTATGAAACTCATTAAATATATTTTTCACAAATACTTGTCATGATAAATTTATCGGAAATCAATTTAATTACCCAAATTATTTTCTAGAATTAATTAATTAGCTAACGCCTAACTCAAAATTTTAACCTGATTCCAGTAATTCACCTGAATCTTCTAGTCCATTTTCCGGGGTGTTACAATGTCACTCCATCGTTAACTTTTAACGTCCCTGTTATGTCAAAACGGCATCGTTTTGGTGCGGCTGTTTTGAAACCTAATTTAGCCCAAAACGACGTCGTTTTACTGGAGAAAAATATTAATACCATACGCTTGGAAATCCTTAACCACTAAACCAACATAAAATTATGTAATGTTTTATCACAAATATTATATATCTCAAACTAGTTGAGATTAATTCAAATTATTTTATGAAATAAATAATATTATAATATATAAATAATATAAAATATATCATTTACATATATATATATTTCAAATGTATATAAATAAAAATATATTGTTTTTTATAAAAAATCTAAATATTCATAAAAATAATTTATTTATATTATAAATAATATATAAAAACCCTAAACCCTAAACCCTAAATTACTAACCCACAAACCCAACTCTAAACCCTAAACCTAAACATTAGGATTTATGGTTTAGTTTTTTTAAAAAAAACAATATATTTATATAATAAATAATATATAAAAATACTATATTTTTATTATAAATAATATATAAAAACCATAAACCCTAAACACAAACCCTAAGTTTTAGGATTTGAGGTTTGATCTTTGTAGTTTAGGGTTTATGTTTTAGGTTTTAGGGGTTTTATATATTATTTATAATATTAATATATTATTTTTATGAACATTTTGGGTTTTTAAAAATAATATATTTATGTTATTAATAATATATTTTAATTTATTGTTATATATATATATATACGAAAATAATATATTTTATATTGTTATTTATTTCATAAAATAATTTAAATTAATCTCAACTAGTTTGAGATATATAATATTTGTGGTAAAACATTACATAATTTCATGTTGATTTTGTGGTTAAGGCGTAGCCCTTATATTTGAAGGTCCTCGGTTCAAACTCTTCTAAGTGGCATAATTTGATTATTTACATAATTTCATGTCGTTTTAGCTTAAATTAGGCTTCAAAACAACCATACCAAAACGATGATGCTTAGAAATAATAGAGACGTTAAGAGTTAACGACGGAGTGGCATTTTCAAGTCAAAAACTAAAGTTCAATATTAGATTTGAAGCTTTTTGATGTTTTTTCCGATGAGAAGTGCATGGTGAAATATGGAAATAGAAGGGTTTGTGTTGAATTCTTTGAAAGGCAAGTACGATTTCTATTAGAATTGAAATTAGTCTTATTTGGAACAAGAATAAACGCGTCATTGAAAAGAAAGAAGAAAAGAAAGTAACGAGGTGAAAACTCGCAAGTGCACTTAAAAAATAAAAGAAAATAAAAAAAGAAAGAAAGAAAAAATCGAAGTAAAAACCTGAAAGGGCATATTGAGAAAAAAAACAAGAAAAAATTAAAGTGAAAACCTGAAAGGGCATTTTGAGAAAAGTAATCTAAAGTGAAAACTTAAAAATAAGGATGACAAACGGGCGGGGTGGGTGCGGATACCCTTTCTCCATCCCCACCTAAAATTTTCATATCCACCACCTACCCACCACCCATGATGCGTACAATTTTCAAATCCACACCTGCCCACGTGGATACATTTTCAAATCCATCCCCACACTCACTACCCAACCGAACATCCACCACCCAAACCGTATTCGCTTACAAGCAACCACTAATATCAAATTATGTAAAAATAAATCATATACTTTTGTAAAGAAGAGTACAACTTCCCATACTTTATTGATTGATCAAGTGTTTATATATAATACATTTACATCGGTATAAATTTAACTACATCTAACAAACTAATGATCGCTAATTTAACTAAAAACATTTTCACCGGTATAAATTCTACTTAACTACAGATAAATAATTAACTATAGCTAACTTAACTAAAGCACATTTACACTTGTATAAATTCTACTTAACCACACATATTTCAAATTTACAACCTGATTAATTCAAGCTCGATCATGAACAATAAATCCAAGCTCGATTATAAACCATTATTTTTTCAAACTAAATTAATTGACTTCAAAGTCTACAAACTTAAGGATTAACGTGGATTTTAAAACAAACCAATATCTTAGTACATAAACACCATAATAATAAAAGGCATAATCAAAGTTTACAAACATAAATGGTCCAAAATTCATATGGTGGGTATTTAGTGGGCAGGCGAATGCGGGGCGGGTGGATACGGTGCGGGTAAGGTCTCAAATCCATCACCTACCCACTATCCACGACGTGCATGACTTTTTACATCCACACCCACCCACTACCCAAGAAACTCATACCTATCACCACCCCAACTAGGGCAGGTGCAAAATCCGCAAAACTATACCCTTCTGTCATCCTTATCTGAAAAGGCGCTTTAGAGGAAAAAATACAGAGATCCTGAAGATTGAACCTAAATGTGAGATGGGTTACTTTGGCAGCAAAAGAAGTTTTAATGAAAAATGAAGCAAGAAAATTTTGAGCTTCCCTGAAGATTAAAGCTCACCCAAGTGGTCCTCAATTGATATCATTCATGCATCATATATAATTAGGCATCCATAAGTAGGAGCATGCTAACTCATACATTCAAAGCTTTTTTTGTATGATTCGATAGGAATTTACAAACAATTAAAGAACGAGGAAAGATTTCAACCTAGAACTTCAAGATTAGAAGAGTAGACCCAGTCATATACATTCCAAGCATAGATGGAGATCGATTAACATAGAAAGAGAAACAAAAGATCTCATGTGAGCTTTAAACTAAAAGATTGAGACACTTTAGGTAAAAGGATTAGTGACACTAAAGATTCCAGTGCTTCAAGCAAGAAATTGATGATATTTCATAATACTTAAGGTTAAATCTTTATTAATTGATGATATTTTTTTTGTAAGTTAAGTTTTTCCCAGATGAGGAGTTTAATCAGCTTTCCTAGCAAAGAATGTAGAACTCCTAATGAGAAGAGTTCGCACAACAAAGACAAAGTTCCTAATGAAAAGAATTCACTAGTTCAACACCTTGGCAGGGAGGTGGATTAACAATTTAGAAGAATGAAGTGTGAAATTGATCTGGACTTCGCCGCATTTCAGAAGAACAAATAATTTAGCTTTTCTAAACTTTGTCAACATTTCAGAGGAATGGAGAGTGTAACCGTTCTAGGCTTCGCCGTATTTCAGAAAAATGGATGGTTTAGCTTTTTCAAACTTCATCAACATTTCAAAAGAATGAAGAGTGTGATTGTTCCAGGCTTCGCAATATTTTAGAAGAATGGACAGTTCAACTTTCTCGGACTTCATTAACATTTCAAAGGAATGAGGATTATAATGATTATGGGCCAACATTTCAGAAGAACAAATAGTTTGACTTTTTTAGACCTTATCAAACATTCAGAAGAATGAAAATTGTTATTCTTCTAGGCTTTGCAGCATTTCAGAAGAACAAATTATTTTTAAATTTTTTGACTTCACCGGCATTTTAGAGGAATGAAGGGTGTCTCTGTTCTAGGCTTCATCGCGTTTCAGAAGAACAGATAGTGTAGCTTTATCAAACTTTGTGAACATTTCAAAGGAATGAAGAGTGTAATCGTTCTAGGCTTCGCCACATTTCAGAAGAATGGATGGTTTGGATTTTTCAGACTTTATCAACATTTTAGAAGAATCAAAAGTGTTACCGTTCCATGCTTCACCGCATTTTAGAAGAATGGACGGTTTAACTTTTTTAGACTTCATCAACATTTCAAAGGAATGAAGAATGTAACAGTTTCGAACTTTGTCACATTTCAAAAGATCGGATAGATTAGATTTTTTGAACCTCATCAACATTTTATAAGAATTGAGAGTGTAACTGTTCCAGGCTTCACCATTGTTTTAGAAGAATGGATAATGTAACTTTTTTAGACTTTGTTAACATTTCCAAAAGGACGAAGAGTTTATTTTTTCAAAATTCACCAACATTTCAGAAGAATGAAGATTTAGATTGTTTTGGACTTCACCAACATTATAGAAGAACTTGCAACTCAGATGATAGCCAGATGATTCAGACAAAATTTGTGTCGCTTCAGTCTTTGCCCAATTCATGTTCCACAGTAGTGAGCCAAGAAGGGCAGTTGTAATACCTGAATTTTATCCAGGTATACCCATGTATACATATCTACACTACATTTTCTCTATAAATAAACCCAAAAAATAATAATTCATAAATAAATAAAATTCCCAAAATAGTCTAAATATCCATCTACAGATATTAAAGCCCGTTTACAAGGCCCAATTCCTAAAGTATGTTGACAGCTCATTATATTAGTTTTACGGCCCATTGCCAGCCTAACAAAACCAAATTGAATCTAAAAACTCATTTTCCCGCCCAAACACGCCACATGTCAAGCTTCCATTGGTTAAAATCAAAAGAAACATATTTGTGTTTCTTTAGTGTTGTCTAGATACAACTGGCCAGTGATGTCATCATTGTGACATCATCAATAACATCGAATTCTGGCCACATATAAATACCATGAGAGTGTGTGTGTCATATCATTAAGGATAATTAATAACAGTCATTAATAAAAACATTATTACCATATTAAAATAATAATAAAAAAGGAGAGATAATTTACCTCGAGAATCTGATCAGTCACCAGAATAATAAGAGTTTTCGAAAAGTTAAAGTGACGCCATGTAATGTAAAGAGTAACCAATAATTCGAATCGGCACTATTATCTAAAGATCACCGGAGTTCATTGGAGAAAGCGAATTAGAGTAACGCCCATACCATTGGTAGAGGTATATCCTTTTTTCATCGCTTTATTTCTTGCAAACAAACACAAATGTTAGTATTCATATAAAAACCAAAATTGAATATATATATATATATGGAAGCAAATCGGAAAGAGAAGCTAGTTAGAAACTCATCTTATTTGCCGGTCGGAGTAGTTTAGGCTATGGCGAAGTCGAAAATGAGCATGGTTCAGGTAGATTTAGGACTTAGTTTAGGGAAGAAGGGTGATTCTGACGAATCGAATTAGATTTTAAATTGAAAAAAAGGAAGATTTTAGGGAGTTTTTGGGTTTTTAATGCAGTCGTTGGAAATCACTCGACGACGGCTGAAAATCGCTTCACGACTGTAGGAGCAAGGTTAGGGATGACCGAGATCTTAGGTGGTGGCCGAAAAACATGTTAGAGATGATCGGAAAGTGGTCGAAAGAATCAAAGCGGCAACTAATTTTGTTTTGGTGGTGGCCGGAGGAAAAAAGTGATGGCCGAACATGGGTGTTCATCATGTTCTTCGTAAAAACGAGGAACACATGATGAGCATCATCCATATTGAGGTGTTTGATCTATTTTGGGACTATTTTCCAAAAATAAAGTGTTTTTTCTAGAGAGAGGTCGGAGAAAATTTGGGTATAGAGAGAGTGTGTGAAATGAAAAATGAAGGAACAGTTAAAACTGATCCGAGTTAGTCTTTAAATATTGTGACCCACGGTTCGACCCAAACCCGGATCAATATCCGTGCCCAACTTTCCATTCTTTGTAATATGGGCTTCCAAGTTCAATAAAATTCAATTTTGTCCCCATTTCCTTTTATTTGTTCAATTTAGTCTTTATTTTATACTATAATTAATTATTTAATTTTGAATATGGTATGCGTTTATTTTAATTATGTGATTACATATTAATATATACCATATATATACACATATCTTTACCATATATAATTTATATGTTTTTCCTAATATACTAACTAGTCATTACCTATTTTATCATTTATACATATTAATATGTACCACATATACGTTTATATGTTTATAAGTCAATTTTTTGTTTCTCAGGAAATCTAATAATATATTTTCTATTAGGTTTTTTTAAGAAAAAAACTTATATCTCTTATTGATTATAAATTAAAAGCTTCAGTTTAATAAATTATATAACAGGGCCCCAAATCTTTGAATCGCCCCTGGACCTAGGGGAGAGGGAAGGAGGATTGCTCCTACTGGGACTAGAACCCATGACCTAAGGGAAGGGATTGAATATCAGCAAAAGTCTTTAACCACTTGCTACAAGTTGGGTCAACATTAATATACGTTTTTTAAACAATGTACTTTTGGGTTCCGTATACGTTCCCCCTAGATTATATATATATATATATATTACCTAGAAGGAATACCAAAAGTGGGATATATATATATTACCTTAAGTACGTATAGTATCTATATTACTTTACATACATTGCATTGACATATATATCAAATATTTCTTTTATTATATTAGATTAGATCACCTAAATTGATTTAGGCTTTTAATTAGAGCATTAGTCTTTAGGTTCTTTAACTAGACTTTAATAATTCGAATTAGGTAGATAATTATAAAAATTAATGGGTATTGAATGAGAAATTTTGGAGTTTCAAATTTAAATAGTGTCCCAATATAATGAGATGTTGTTTAGCATGAGCTCTTAAGTAGAATATTCAATATTCATTAAAATCCTAAACAATTGATAAATAATTTAGATAAATTAAATAGAGCCTTAATAAGATTAAAATTTTAAATAATTAGAATAATTAATTAATAAGATAATAATATCTATAAATTTGGATTTTAATATGGATGGCGCTCAAAAGTAATTGAATGTTATCACATGCAAACTTTGGAGTTAAAAATATTCATAGATTAAATAACACAAATTTAAATTAGAGCATTTTTTATTAGTACTTAAAATGAATAAGACCATAATTAATCATGCATAAAAACTTTTATATGTGAGATATATTTTTAGAATTTGAATAGAGGTGCCCTGAGTATACAGGTGTTTCCAATTTATATTCGAAGCAAAAATATATTTCCTTATAAAAGGAATATTTCCATTCGGAACATAAACCTAGTTAATAATTAATGACTAAATTAAATTCAAATTGTTATTCCAAAATGCCAATATGCTACACAAAATTAAAGGTATCAATATCGGGCATTTGTGGGGTGCTAATCCTTTCACACACGTAATCAACTTTCGAACCCCAATTCTTAAAAGAACGAATCTCTAATCGTTTTTATGGTGTCTGGTCTACCAAAGTGACCGGTGGCGAGCGACTCCAATCTTTTCAAAAATCGAATTTAAACGAAAATCCCTAATTTTCAAATTAATTGTCCAAACTATTTTTATCTGTTTAAAAATGGTTTCGACAGCTTGGCGAATCCACTGGGTTCACTTCGTGAGCCAAGCCTAATTAATTTTGTGTGGCATTTTGACATTTCTAGAATGGTAATTTGAATTTAATTTCTTCATTAATTATTGGATGGGTTTGTCGGAAGAATGAAAATATGATTTTTATTTGTGTGATATAACTGTCATTCATGCATAAGCCTTCTACCCGTGCTTTTACTTTTAAATGGGAGCGAGACATGATCCTACGAGGGCTTTGCCACCTATGTGCGAGAATTTTGTCTTTCTTCATGTATACAAACCTCATACACCGTGGGTACCCAGAGTCTTGCTGTCGTAGTAGACAGTAACGACAGTTCAAGTACCCAAAGTCTAGACAAAATCACATTCTATAAATCTAAGAGCCCACTCCGTTAGAACCAAGCATGAACCTTAGAATTAGACATGCTGTTAGGGTGCTGCTGTTTTTAATACACTTCTCTGGTTATTTCTTTGCCTGATATGAATTGTTTTAATTTTTAGCAATTTAATTTATGTTTATACAATTATTTGACCGTACTAGCTCATTTCTTTTGTTTTTGTTTTTGCATTCATGCATTGCATTGCTTAGACATTGCATTAAAAAATGAAACAAAAAAAAACATTGCATTTTTTTCAAATAGCATTGCATTAGCTGAAAACTAATATCCTGAGAAACATGGACAATAAGGTTGTTAGGGTTGAGCAATCTTAGAAGGTTGTTGAGGACTGCTTGGGTAGCGTTGAGAAAAGGATTAACCTGTCACAGAACGATATGGTCGCTCAAGCTACCACATTGCTTAGAATCAAGGAGGTCGAGAAAGAAAAGTTTCCAGATGGAAATACCAATATTGACGATCAAGATGGAAACTTATCTCACACAAGGGTTCAACTCAAAGGATCAGTTCCAAAGAAGGTTCAGACTAGTACAATGAGAGTATTGGTCAACGATTTAGAGAATTTGGAAACAAGCTTTAGAGATGACATTCCTAACCTTAGTGCATCGACAAGATTTGATAGAGCTAAAATAGATATCATCAAGCAAACAAATACAGAAGGACCAAGTAAAAGTTAGAATGTTGATGTTAGCTCCAAACCTGTATTGGTTAAGGGCCATGAGACTGTTAAAGGACAATATGATTCCAATAGTCAAAGAACCATCTATATTTGCAGAATATTTCTCCAAAGTGATGAAAGCCAGAAATTTAGTCGAGGATAGAAATTTTCTCACAACGAAATGACTCCATTAAAGAAAAAATAAGTAGAGAGAACAAAAACACGAGACGAAGGGCCGAAGAGTTTAGTAAGAAAAGGAAGATGATTAGTCCTGTCCCAATGCCATATTTGGATTTGTTGCCTTACCGTATACATAATCACCTTTTGACGACAGTTTCATTGAAATTGTATGTCTTTTTATGGCATTAAAAATGTTTATGATTATTACTGTGGAGATGTCAGTCATTATGTAGATGATTGTATAGTTTTGAAACACAAAGTCAGAGATCTCATCAGGAATGGGTATTTATGTTTTTAGAATGGAGAACCCCGATTCTTTAAAAGACCATCATTTTCTAGAGGAATTAAGATGAAAGAAAAATGGTAGAATCCAAAGCAAGCTCTTGTGGGAAATTTACTATAGTTTGGGGTTTACCAAAATTAAAGTAATGTTTTGACATCTATCCTTTCAAAGTTTCATCTATTGAAGAATACTCCAAGGTTAGATGCTCAAGATGCTACTGTTAGTGGAAAATCAAGGTCTAAATTGGATCCCATTCATGTTTCCTATCGTGAGTTGTACTTCAAATTGCTCGAAGCTTCACCACATCATGTGAAACCATCAAAGCCCCATTATCCAAGTTGCTACAATAATAGGAGTCCCTGATCATGACATTGGAAATTGTTACACTTTTGAGTGACATATTTAAAGCTTTATGATTCAGAGGATTTTGGAAATCGACACGAAAGGTTAGTCCTTTAAGATATGTAACTCAAGAGGTAGTCACCTGATTGTAACCAATGAAATTGGATTGTCTGGAAATCAAGTGCCGAAAGATGTCAAGAAAAGGTAAAAATGCAGAGCAAGGTGGAACTAATTGAGAATCACCACCCGTCAAGTTAGAAACCTCGAATAGACATGCCTATTAAAAGTTTCAACACATCTACCCAACGTCCTGTAAAGCAAAGATCATCTAGATGCCAGCCAAAAGATGCTGTTAATTTTCACCATGCAAATGATTGAACATTCTATGGAAAAGAGCAAGCAATTAATAGAAGAAACAAGGAAACTCATAGGCACGATAGTCTTAATCCAAGTTTTGATAAGAACATCAGAACATAAGCAAGAAAAGGCATGTCTTTGTCCTGATAAAGGAAATAAATGAAGAATTATCGATAGAATTGGGGGTGGCTAAAATTCACTCAGGTTTTTTCTTGTTTAGTAATCTACAATTGGACCATAGGAGATCTATCTTTAGTTTTAGAATCGTTACAGAGTAATACCCTGAATCATCCCAATCGCTTTTGCCCACGAGCATTGGGAGTCCTTTCTAAGGGAAACTATTTTAGTTTATTTGTTTTCAATGCTTATTTCTTACAATTTTTCTTAAATGGAGAACATTTTACATTATTTGATTCTTTTAGTATTTCATTTATTCTTTGTCATTGGTTAGTTTTTGTTCTCCAATACATATATGTATATATCTTCACTATCATTTTCTATCAGGTCCCTAGATATTAATTGCAAGAGTGGCCATTAATTAAATTTAGAGATCAACTTCGGAAATGTGATTCTCTTCTAATTTATTTAGGCCAACGGGAAGACATTAATAAGTGTTTAGGAATCACGGGAAAATTCCAAATACAAACTTGTAGTGAATTTGCATCTCAGACATTGTTGACTAAGGTCCTTGAATGAAGTGATAACCCTAAAACATCTAACACTTGAAGATTGCTTTTCTTCGAAGACATCCGTATATGGGAGGTCATTTGGCATTCATTCATCTCCCTTCACAAAGAAAGAAAATAAGAGAAAAATATCCTTTGTTGTCCCCCTTTGAGCCTAATAATTTTCTTTCGATTCAACCTAAACCAATGATCACCCTCACACTAGGGGAAAAGAGGATGAAAGTTTGTTTGAAAGTGAAAGATGTTTGGTTTTGATCATGCTATGATAGTATTGCCTTGTGAATTAAAGGGTAAGAAAAGGTTAATACATTGAGTACAAGTGAATTAAAGGGTAAGCAAAGGTTAATTCATTGAGTACAAGAGCAAGAAAGACATGTTGAATGAAGGTGAATATTCCAAATCAATTCAAAAAAAGAGAAAAAGAAAAAGAAAAAAAATAGTGGAAAGTTTGTCTTCAAAAAGTCAACTGAATCAAGTTGAAAATTGTTGACATGAAAGTTGAAGCAATTGAAAATGAAAGCACTAAGTTGAAAAAGTGCAAAGGAAAAGCAAGAAACACATGTGAGATCTTACATTCAAATGAATCTCTGTCTAAAAGAGTAGTGGATGATTGATCACCTTTGAATAAAAGGAAAAGAAATGAGCTCTAGGGTACAAACCTAGAAATTGGCAGTTCGGAGCGATCCAAAGAATGAAAAGAAAAAAAGAGAAAAGAAGAAAGTATTTGGATCAAGGAGTGTAGAAATAAGATTTCACATGGAAGAGATGATCATTGGTTTCATCACCCTTAAAAATTTATTTGAGCATATATATCCTTTCTTTCATAACTGTGAGCCATAACATACATTATATGCCTCAAAAGAACATTTTGATCATATAGGAGTATTGAAGTAAGGGGAGTTTGTCTTCAGAATACATCTCGCTTGTCAGGGTTAACCTTTCTTCAAGGATTTCTAGATTTCTAGTTCTTGATTGAGATTAGAAAAGAGGGAAAAATTGGGCATGGTGAGTTAGTGAGGTAAAGAGTTCCACTTAAATGGGATAGAATTAGGCATTTGGGATATGTTTCTCTCGGAAGTCTAATAATTTGGGATGAGTCACATTTGAGTTGATCTCGGCAAATGTGGTTCAAAGACTCTGTTGCATTTGATATTTGAGGGCCTAATTTTGATTTTGTTTTCTCATGTTTTCCATGACTTATCAAATTGTTCCATTTTCTTAAAATTTAGTAAAAATAGTATTTTGAGACTTCCACTTATCGTTTCAACAAACATCTTTTAGATAAGTTGATTAGGCACAATAAAAGCAAAGGATTTTGTAGGTATTACTATGATGTACTAATCTTTTACGTGCAGGTAGAATAAGAGGTGTCCTCGATACTTTTTTAATGATGAAAAGTATGTTGAGGAAAGGACACAACTCTGAGTGTCAGAAACATTTAAGCAAAAGTTGCAAGAAAGCGACACAAATAATCTTGGGGCAAAGAGAGAACATGAACCATCTTTCGGGGAAAAGTGGCAGCAAGATCAATTTGTTAAAGGTTCATATTATTCAAAAGCAGAGACCATTACTTCTGAGGCATTGCAAGACAAGAAAGATTTATGAATGTTAGAGTGAGCGAAGATGATAGTTGAATTCAAGGTTGAATAGGGCAATGCTACAAAAGATAATGAGATGTTGAATATGTATATTTATTCCAGTGAATAGAGTCCGCAAGGTAGAATAAAATATGTTAATGATCTCTTTTTGAATCTTGAAAAAAAATACTGGCAGAGAAACTGAACGAAGAAGTATTGAGAGTGATTTTACAAGAAAATAGATACCATAAGTACTTGAGTTTTTTTGATGAGAAGTGCATTGTGAAATATGACAAGAGAATGCTTTATGTGTTAAATTCTTTGAAAGGCAAGTACGAGTTCCATCATAATTGAAATTAGTCTTATTTGGAACAAGAAAAAAAAAGCATCATTGAAAAGAAAGAAGAGAAGAAAGAAATGAGGTGAAAATTCGCAATGGCACTTTAAAAAAATAGAAAAAAGAAAAGAAAAAGAAAGAAAAGAAAAAAGAATGAATAGAAAAAGAAAAAACCAAGGTGAAAACCTGAAATGGCACATTGAGAAATAAAAAACCAAAGTGAAAACCCAAAAGGGTGTTTTTGTGAAAAGCATTCTAAAGTGAAAACCTAAAAAAGCTCTTTAGAGCAAAAGATTCAGAGATCCTGAAGATTGAACCTGAATGTGAGATGGGTTACTTTGGCAGCAAAATGAGTTTTAATGAAAAATGAAGCAAGAAAATCTTGAGCTTCCCTTAAGATCAAAGCTCACCCAAGTGGTCTTCAATTGACCTCATTCATGCATCATATATAGCTAGGCATCCATAAATATGAGCATGTTAACTCATACATTCAAAGCATTTTTTGTATGATTCAACATGAATTTACAAATCATCAAAAAATGAGGAAATATTTCAACCTAGAACTTCAAGATTGGAGGAGTAGACCTAGTCATATACATTACAAGCATAGAGGGAGATCGATCAATAGAGGAAGAGAAACAAAAGATCTCATGCGAGCTTTAGACTAAAATCTCGAGACACTTTAGGTAGAAGGAGCAGTGACACTAAAGATTTCAATGCTTCAAGCGGGAAATTGAAGATATTTCATATTACTTCAGGTTGAATCTTCATAATTGATGATATTTCATTTTTTAGGTTAAGATTTTCCTAGAGGAGAAGCTGAATCAACTTTCCTAGCGAAGAATGTAAAACTCTTAATGAGAAGAGTTTGCACAACAAAGAATACAAAGCTCCTTATGAGAAGAGTTCGCTCAGCAAATAAAGAGTTCCTAATGAAAAGAATTCTCTTGTTATTTTCCTCCAATTTTTTTTAAAAGAAACTCTAGTTTTTGAAATTACCAATTTCTGAAGCCCTAACTTCTGGAATTTTGAACTGTCTTGTTATAAATTAAGAATTTGAAATTAGAGACTAATTTACAAATATTTAGATATTTGGGGATCAAAAACTAAAGTTTAAAAAGATTGGTGCCACTTTTCAAAATCTTGGAAAAATAGTAGCTTGATCCATGAATTACTTTATTTAATTCATTAAATTGTACTCTCCTAATCGGTTTTGACTTGTAACCTAAAAAGGAAAGGCAAAATGACAAAAGGTGCCCCAACATTTGCATGTTTTGTCATTTGGCCTCCTATTCTTTTTTTTTTGGAGCAAACAACCCTAACGTTTCAATTTGGTCCAAATATGCCCCTGTTGTATGGAATCTGTCAGTCAACTAACGGTCAACGGCTGATTCTGACTGGACTTGCCACTCGTTAAGATTTGTTGCCGTGGCATATGCCTCGTCAGATTTAAAAAAAAAAATTGTTATACCCTTCTTTATGGTGATACGTGGCTGAATATCATGCTGACACGTGGCCGAAACGGATGGTAACACGTGGTGAATATGATGTTGACACATGGCGAATATGATGCTAACATGTTAGCGAATCTTAACACGTGGCAAGTCCAGTCAGCATTAGCCGTTAACCGTCAGTTGACTGGCAGTTTCCATCCAACATGGGGCATACTTGGACCAAATTAAAACGTTGGGGGTTGTTTGCTCCAAAAAGGAGAATAGGGGGTCAAATGACAAAACATACAAATGTTGGGGGCATCTTTTGTCATTTTACCAAAAGGAAAATGTTTTTTTAATTTTAAATTATGGATTATTTAATTTTGTGCATTACATATATTTATTTTCAGTTAAATTCTTATAAAACCTAACATTCACTTCTTATATCAAACTCAAATCTTGTACCCTCAATGTGAAACCCAACCCTTCATTCTTTTAAACGCCGTCAAAGCTTCTTCGATCACAATTATTCGACGCCACCGAACCACGACCACAACACCCATCATCCGCCCAGCCAAAAAACAATGCCTAACTCGGGCACACTGCTACTCTACAGCACCGTCTATCTTTCTCATATTCATCCACAAGTTTTTCTTCTCGGGCAAATCAAAGCTAAGTGGGACCCTTTTCTTCACCAAACAAGGCTAGCCGACCATTCTATGTCATGAAAAATCATGCTATAATTTCATTACTTCAATTTCAATTGAGAGATATCTTTATTAGCTCTCGTGAATTGGTTTGGAATTCTAGAAATAAGATTTTAGGAATAATTCTTTATTCATAGTATTAATGTAGAATTAACCTTGTAGGTTCTAATACAGCAAGATCCAATGTTAGATGTGAGAGTGGGAAACGTCTTTCACGACATTAGACCGCTAGATGTGTGTTTTCTTATTGTGTTATATAATAATGATTTTATCGTGCGACATTTTGTATCGTATGCATATTTTTACATGTGATGTGACATGATAAATTTTTCATGCATTCTTACTAATTTGAGATTTAACTAAATATCGGATTTATTAAATTGTGTATAATCAGATTTATTGAACTATGTGTTGAGATTAGTAAAAATGTGATTTTACATCATTGTCCGCAAGGGTTGAGATTGTATTGTGGAAGTAGTGTTTTTTTTACCACACATCGATTGGTCGATGTAGAATGTGGTTCTGAGAAACTTTACTCTTCGGATGGTGCTATGTAGTTGGGATTCATTGCATCGTTTATATAAAATTAAAGCTTTTATATTATGCATCATCATTCCTAAATTTATAGATTTTATCGAAATAATTATATTTTTGAGATTGAGATTTTTCTTGCACTTTATAGACACATTATGCTCTTTAGCTAACTCCCCTTAGTTTCTTTTACAAATACCTTCGACTATAGAAAACTTGGTAACTGAAGTTTCTTTCATTTTCTCATATATTTATCTTTTAGTACGAACTTATTTTATTATTATTGTTTTTGGATCAAGATGTAAATTTTAGATTTGAGACTTTGGGATTATTATTATTTGGGATTTAAGTTCAGCATGCATAAATTAGGTTTTTAATCTGATTACATTATTAAGTTTTTCGGGTATTGTTTTAACATTTTTTACTTTTGATTAACTATCAAATATTGAATTATTTTATGGTTATTTTATTATAAAAATAATAAATAATTTTCGAAAATTGTTTCGTAAGGTTAAAGTTTTTAAATTTGACTTTTTAAATTTGACCTTTTTCTTCTGGGTCAGGTTTAGGGGATTACAGGCCAAAATGGAAAAAGGCAATTGAGGTGGAACAAAAATTTATTTCAAAAGAGAAGTATTTGTGAGATATAAATGAGTCTTTATAAGAAAGATAAATGAAAAAGGGTAAATGTTGAGATATAAAACTTGTTTGGTTGCATAAGGATTCTCACAAAGATCAAGAATCGATTATGAGGAAACATACTCTTCGGTGGTGGATGCAACTACTTTTAGATTTTTTATTAGTCTGACATTAAAAGAATGTTGTACTTCCTGCCTAATGGATGTTGTTACAACCTATTTTTATCGGCTTCTTGATAATAACATTTACATGAAACTTCCGGAAGGATTTAGACTGCCATAAGTATTTTAGCACATGTTATATAATCACCTTAATGAATACTTATTAGCGGAAGACTATAAGAATGATTCAATTTCCCTGAGTATTTTTATTAAGATGTTTAGCTACGAATTTTTTATTGTTGTTGTGTATGTTGATGATTTGAATATCATTGGGACTCATGAAGAGATCTCCCTAACAATGAAATCCTTGTACATCAATCGACATGTAACACCCTAAATCCTGAATGTCACATTTAGGCCTTAAGCCTAACCTATCTCAACTCGGTTTAGCCCAACAAAATATTTTCTAAAAATATTTAAATCAAATAGTTGAAATATAAATAAATAATTAAATCGTTACAAATGAGCTCCAATATTAAATTATTTTTTTTACATTTGACTCGGTCAATATAATTTTAAAATATGAGTTACAATTTCGACCATGTAAGGTCCTATGAATACATGTCCCACTAAATATAAGTGACGTGCTTTGAGAAACACCACTTGCTAGAATCTCGTACTGATAGTGCTCTTCGATCCTGCAATGCAACGATCAACCTACACAGAGAAACAACAATTCCGAGCATTGAGCTTACAAAGGTTAGTGGTATGCATCTACTCTACCATACTTCATACTAATCATAAACATAATCATGCAAACTATTACGAGCAATAAACATGTAGTGCTACCTCTAGTCGCTTAAACATATGCTCAAATCATGTAAATCATCATACATGGCTCACAAGGCCCAACCATGCTCGAGATCTCATCACATCATCTAGGCAAAAGCACACAAAGTAGAACCACAAACCTAGAGTGAGACCTGGGGCCACATGACATCATGAATGTACACTTTGAGCGAGACTTAAGGCCACACAACATCAGGAATGTATGCTCTAAACTCTGCAATACCTTAGTGAGACCTGAGGCCACACAACACCGGGAACGTACATTCAACATATCTAAGCATGGTGTTGCAACATTCTCATTGGGTATCCGAATCTCATCAATCAAATGACTCAACCAATCAAGTGTCCTCTCGGAATACAAGCAACGTGATCCCAAAGATCTCCCTATCATTCATAAACGTCATCACATTATTTATTTTATATTACCGATGTGTTAATACATTATGAAGGATATATAATTAATCTCAATAATTTTCTCCATTAATTCATGTTATCTCATTTGTTAAGGCATAAATCAATTATTAATTATACACGTCAAATCTCACCTTTAATTTGCATTTATAGATAATTTAGCATATCGAGTATCGGTACTTGAACAAGAGTATCGATACGGTACCCTCAGGTACCGGTACTCATACACGTACCGATACTGAAATTGCTTATTGGAAACCTCCAATTACCCTGAGTACCGGTACGGGTCGACCTTTACCGATACAACATCGAATAGCGTATCGACACAGTCAAAGCTCGTACCGTTACCCCACTCATGATTTATACCATATTGGCGAATTATGATATTTACTAAACTTTAATCGATCCCTAAAGCTTATGTAATTCATCAGGGTTTGTTTACCAATACATGCCATTATTTAAGAACAATTCCTGACTTTAAGATTATATATTCAAATATTACCAATTATCAGTTTATTAAGTATAATTTCTATCGAACATGCCAATTTCATATATCAAGCAACACAACATGTAAATCAACCAATCAGATAATTACACGAATATTCAAACGACCCTTCTCTATCTCTAAAACTCATAATAGTCTCGAATATTCTCAAGCTCATTAGGCATCTTAAAATTTACCAAGTCTCGTAATACTAGTCTCAACACATGTTTATTTTCATCTACCTATTTTGCAAACAATAGCAAGCAAGACATTTACGCTTATGATGCTCATGAAGCATTTTAAAGTTCAAGGTGTACTAACCTCAAGAAATTATTGACGAATCCTCGCTCAAACTTTAAAAACTCTCTTCTTGATTCGATATTCGAGCCGGAATCATATAAAATGAATATAAAAACATTATTTTTATGCATCCACTATTCAAATTGCAAGGTCAAACGCGTAAAAACAGCTTATCAAGTTCGAATATGAAAAAATAGACTACGTCAACGAAATCAGAACTTTGAAAAACCCTCAAGTAAGGTCCCTTAAAAAGTCAACTATAACACCCCTAACCCGGCTTGGGAGTAAACCGAATTAGGTAGTGTTAAGGAACAAATTATTCAAACAAACATACGACCGTTGAACACTTCTCAACTAAAAGTAACCAGAAAATCAGGGTGATTTTAAAACTTTTTAGCTAATTGATATGTTAACCTCAACTTTCAATCCCGAACAAACAACTTTACATAGATTAAGCAAAACACTTCAATCATTGGTTCTTACTTGCCCTTATAATTCTAGTACTTCAGTTCACAGGATGGTTACATATTTCTACTAATACAAGAATTGATTTCCTTTCATAGACCTTATTACTCTTAGATTGATTACATACCTGCATGCCTCAAGTCATTTTGAAACATCTAATATTGAAGTATATAACCATGGCAAACAAAAACGAATATCATGTCTAATATAGCTTAACATATAAGTAGTCAATCCGAACTCCATTTTTAACATACCTTAATTCACAAACAACATGAAGTATTATAATCCATTTACAAGAAAAGTGATAGTTACGATCACAAACTAGTTATTACAGGCTTAGGCCAATCATGTCCGATTACAAGTAACTTTCGCATAACAATATCTTATACGTAGTCGTTAACATACTTACCATTCATTTGTTTTAACCATCAATTCTAACATACAAACTACGATACTCTTAGGGTTATACATGTTAATCAATCACACAATCATGCTGCCAAACATAACTCATATAGAAAGCAATAAAGAGAATTATAGGGCCCATTACAGAACATTAAATAATTACAAATCTTATAAACATATATAATCAAACAATAACTTCTAATGCATGATGCATTCTTAAAACTAAGTGCCACCACCTCGAAGTTCTTAAAGAGGACACAAACATACATCGTGGCATACGTGATCACGTCCGAGCTTAGATAGCACTCACAAGCAAGAGCATCTTGAAATGCATTGAAAGGATAGGGTAAGCATGGGCTTAGTGAGGTAGCTTACGTATTTATAGAATGAAACTATGTGCTATCCTTTAATTAAATTTTGTACAACCCAATTTGGTTCTCAACCATCGATAGAAAGACAATGAGCATAACACATCACATTCAAGAATTGCTTAACACATAAGATATCTATGCTACATACCAGAATCGTGGTTTCTTATTACGCAAGTTATGTAACAAAGCTTAACCCGAAGATGATACTTATCACACAAGTCATCAAATATATCATTTAGTGAACATTGATACTTATCTAGCAAGTTATCAAGCTTGCATATCAACATGCATGTTACTTGGCTCTAAAGCCAATAAACATATCAAATCAATCCACTTAACATGTAGAGACCATTAAACATCATGAAACAGTCCATAGCATGATCATTTATAGACAAAACAGTCCACTTAACATGCAATTACAATTAAACATTACAAAACAGTCCATGTATACTTGTAATTTGATCAAAACTGTCCATATAACATGCATATACTTTTATAACTTCAAAACAGTCCATGTATATATGTAATTTATTCAAAACTGTCCATATAACATGTATATACTTTTGTAACTTCAAAAGAGTCCATGTATGTATGTAATTTATTCAAAACTGTCCATATAACATGTATATACTTTTGTAACTTGAAAACAGTCCATGTATGTATGTAATTTATTCAAAACTGTCCATATAACATGTATATACTTTTGTAACTTCAAAACAGTCCATGTATGTATGTAATTTATTCAAAACTGTCCATGTAACATGTATATACTTTTGTAACTTCAAAACAGTCCATATAACATGTATATACTTTTGTAACTTCAAAACAGTCCATGTATGTATGTAATTTATTCAAAACTGTCCATATAACATGTATATACTTTTGTAACTTCAAAACAGTCCATGTATGTCTGTAATTTATTCAAAACTGTCCATATAACATGTATATACTTTTGTAACTTCAAAATAGTCCATGTATGTATGTAATTTATTCAAAACTGTCCATATAACATGTATATACTCTTGTAACTTCAAAACAGCCTTTGTTTACATATTTCTTATTCAAAACTATCCATGAGACATATATATACATTTATAGATTCAAAACAGCCTTTGTTTACATATTTCTTATTCAAAACTGTCCATGAGACATATATATACATTTATAGATTCAAAACAGCCTTTGTTTACATATTTCTTATTCAAAACTGTCCATGAGATAGTTAGATTTAGACACAATAGTTCTTAATCATTTCGAACATGGCAAGTCGTATATATGTATATAAGTAGGCATTACTTATCAATTAAGTTATCAAACATGGCATATTTTAAATATAACTTACTTAACATCGTAAACGTTTGTCCTAACATGTCTTATACTTGAATTATTTGTCACACAATGTACAAAACATAGGCATAGGTTACCTGTCCTAGAAGATAACAAACACAACCTATTGTAGGCATGAGTTACTTATCACTAAAGATACATATCATATCATATCATATCATATCATTAATCACCTGGTACTTATCATACCAGATGTTTTCATAAGAATCACTAATAGGGCAATTTAAAGTTCTTAGCACATCAATCAATTAAACATGAAATTCTACTTCAATCAAGTCATTAACCAAGACATAAATTCACATATTTTCATGACAATCGAACAAACAAATTAATTAGGAAAGTCTAATCATGCACTTATCCACATGGCAACTCACAATTTACATATCTTAGTTCACAAGAAAGTTCAGGAATTCTTAGATACTATTTCTTAAGATGCAAGTTATAATACGATTCGTATTAATGGATACTATCTATCAAAAAAGATATCTTACATGGCATATTATGAACATGTTACTAATCATGAAAGATATCAAACATAACACATTAAAAGTATATATATTACTTTTTTATATAAGTTATCAAGATAATTAATCGGTTGAGTTTGTAACTTTCATTGTTCCGTTTTTAACATAGCCTTGAGAATCAAGTAACAACCTAGGTACGTGAATCCCCAACCAACTGTTTCCAAAATAATGGTACTCGCTGTACCAGTCAATCCCTCCTATTGTCGCCAAGTGACCACAACACTTCCCTCCTACTGTCTCCAAATAAGGACCGTAGTCCAAGACCGTAGTCCACCCTAAACACGAGCTCTATGGACTCTATGGCATGCCATCCATACCTATGACTGACTTGAAACCAAGGCTTTTCACGTAAATCTTATCATATCGGAGTCGGAATTGAGCTTAGCTCCTTATTCAGATATTCAAGTAACAAATCTTATTCGGATCAAAGATGAGCATAGCTTCTTATTTTCTTAATCCAAGATCATTTCATGGTACTCATGTTTCAAGCGTGTACATATATAACAAATATCACTTCCAACATTAACGTATCAGCATTCGAAAGGTTTTTAACATATATCAAGCATCCTCCAAACAAAATATATCATAAGGTACTTCTTATTTAAATACTCACCTCAAGTCCAAGCTTAGAGCACAAGCATAGCTTAATTTAAAGAATAAGCAATGTATAAATAAAATGTATAGCATGCTCGGGATAGTTTCAATCTATCCCGAGACTTTAAACTACACTCACCTCTTATCCCAAAGTTACGGGATACCTGAATCCATAAATCAAATCTTGCTACTTATCCCATTCCTTTCCTACCCTCTACTTGGTCTAAGATTGACAAGGAAATATGTTTACATGTATTAGAACCCCTTCAATCATCTAAACATTCACCAAACTCAACATTCCAAGTTCATAAGATTTTCACACACAATTGATCATCAATGGCTACAAGTATGCAAAACAAGGCAACTTTCATATGTATACATCTATTCAATAAAACAGTCCACTCATATACTTGTGTACACAATTCTGGACAGCATGCTTTTACATATTCACTATTCAATCAAATTTACATACCTATACATTCATATTTCTAAAGCAGGGCAGCATGTAAATACACATATTTAGACACATATAACAGTCCGTTTATCATGTATTTCCATCTATAAAATACAAGGCAGTGCACTAATATCTTTACCATGTATCACAGCCCCGAATCAAACACATACATGCTTATACATACATATACATTCATATACTCAAAATTGGGCAGCACGCTTATATATTTTCATCGTTCTCGAATTTATACACAAATACATATAAAAAACAGTCCCAATACTTTCATATTCATGCAATTCTGCCCAGCCAACATATATACATTTTCTGGACAGATTTAACATATATATTCAATCATTCATTCAAGGCAGTCCATTCACACACATGTATACATTTTCTAGGCAGATTTAACATATATATACAATCATTCATTCAAGGCAGTCCATTCACACACATATATACATTTTCTTCAACTAATCCATGAACAACATGCTAAAGATGGATGATCAAATTCACTAATTAAAGCTTGAATCAAATGAAAAAGGGAGAGAGTTCTCTTACCCTCTCTCACTAATCTACTCGAATTAAGCTCCAAGAGCTGAATCCAAATTGAGCCTCGACCTCACTCTTCCATGGCCATGTCTAAGCTTTCTCGCTCCTTATTCTTTCTCTATTAAAATCGGTAATTGGGAAGAGGAGGAAGATGATAGCCAACTTGTTTGGTCATCTTCCACCTAGACCGATGCTCTCTCTTCCCCCTCCACATGTTTTCATTCACAATGACACATGTACGGGTCCTCTATTTTTTTAAAGATTTGCATGCAATCCACTAATCATTCAAGGTCTTTGATTTGGCCACATTCAAAAATAGTTATAATACTATTCAAACTTTATTTTGGTCCTGACTCATATATTTGATTCCTTTAAAGATTAATCCAAACAAAATATTTAGCATGCAACTTCATTTTTTACCTTGTTAATCGTTTTAGTCCTTTCTATATTGGCCATTCAATTCTTCATTGCTTCAAATTGAGTCCCAAATCACTTATTTAAGCTGGTAAGTGGGGAATTTGCAACGATTAAACCGGAAGTCAATTTGTAGCAAAACCCCTCAATCAAAATTATATTTTATTCATTAATTCATTTTATAGATTAATCAAGTGTCAGTTTAAATTAATTGATTTAGAAATCTAACTAATATCATACTCTGGGGCTGATTTTTAGGATGTTACATCAACGGCCGATCATCGACCGGTCAACGCCTGCAGTTGGGTCAACAGGCGTTGTGCGATCCTTGCGACGCAGTGTTGGATAGATGCGGTGCACTTATATGGTGTGTTACTGTGTGGCATGGAGCAGGGAAATTTCAGTACACCTACTAGCAATTATCCAGTATGGCACGGATGCAGGGCAGCATGTATGCACCCGCATCAGCTGCTGGGCAACGCCCACTCGCAGCTGCCGGAGAGTGGGCCGCGTGCGGCGGTTTCTGGTGGTCGAAAGACGTCGAAAAACTCTAGTTTGACATGTTTTCGGCTGGGGAATCCAATGGTGGTCTCCATTTTTGATTTTGAACACTCGAACATAGCTAAATTTCTGGTGGCCGCCATTGGAGGGATTCAATTTTTCTTCATTCGAATAAGCTTTAAGAGAGGGTAAGAAAACATTCTTCCATTCTTTAAATTCAGTTTTGCTGTGGGCATTCCGTGCATGATGTAGTTATTTTAGAAAATTGCTTGTATGAAATCAGTTTGGGTCATATATTTCTTGAAAATTTCGAGTGTTATAGAGATAAGATGTGGGCTATTGATTGTTGTAAAAGTATAGCTTAGTTGAGATGATGAATCTTATGGTATTGGCATAAATCAAGTGATTAAATAGAGGGTTGTTTGATTATGAACCTGAGTTGAAGCTTGAATCTACATTAAATGCTATTTGACATTGCTAATGGATTATTTGGTGAGTTGGGAAGTAAGTAGGGACTGTTTTGACAAGAAAAATTGATGAAATGATACTCACTAAAATAGAGGATTGAATTATAAGAGATTGGGACTGTTTTCGTTTCATTAAAATCATTTTAGAAGGCATCTAGAACATATATATGTACATGAATGCACATGGGACGGTTTAGAAGTGGTTAAGCAAGAATACCACTGTTTTTGGATCATTTGGTGTTAAATATTAGAGGCAGTGGACTGCTATAAGTTGCATAAGTAGGTACATATATTTGGAGGCTGTTATGATCATTTAGCATGTGTATTTGGACCATTCTAATCGAACCATTATAGATAAATGAAAACTGCCCAGTTTTGGGCAAATTTGTGTGTGTGGACTGTTTAAAAAGGGGATAAATGTGTAAGGGCTGTTTTGTTTGATGTATGGACTGTTCATAGATACAATAACTTATAAGGGAAATTGTTCTAAATTATGGTTGCATTCTTTATCACAATAGACCAAGGAACATTTAGAGGTTGAAAGCTAAAATGGACCAATCTGTTGATAACCAAAGAAAAAAGGATCGTGATTCACGAACAAAACCAGCTCGGAATAAATGTGAGTGTAGTTTTAAGACTCGAGATAGGCTTGCAACCTACTGGTGCACTTGTTGTTGAATTTAATTATGTTGCTTTAAATTTTTTGATAAGTCGTGCATTAAGAGCTCGGAATCGAGGTAAGTGCCTATACGAAAAGTACTATATGAAATGAAATGCTTGGATCAATGATATGTTTGTGGTGAATTCCATACATGTTTGTATATGCTTGATTAGTCATGTTGGATAAACTATCAATTAAATTAAGAAATGTAAGAATTAAGAATCACGTAGGAATGGTATATGTTACTTAACTTGTAATGGAGATTATGTCTGAAGTGGATTATGCTTATGATCTTGTTTGCGTAATAATTAAACTAATCCTAAGCCAACAATTTTTAAATAAGAGCTCAAAAATGAAATTTAATTCATGAATGAATGGAATACATGTTTAACATGATAAGACCTAAACTTTGTTAAAGGTACTTGAATTCGAATATGTCCACCATACGATACTATAAGATAAACTCTTGTGATAAGATACTTGGGACTTGTGCTCATATTTGAATTGTATAAGATATATTGTTATCCTGATAAGGAACCACGCTCATTCTTGATTCGTGATAAGATAAGAAATTGTAAAAAGCCTTGGTCTCAAGTCAGTCTTAGGTATAGTTGGCATGCCATAGAATCCTCAGAGCTCATGTCTGGGGTGGACTACGGTCCCGGACTATGGTCCCTTGTTTAATGAAAATTGAGAGATTGATTGGTACTTTTAGTTCCCTTGTTTAATGATAAATTGGGAGATTTATTGGTACTTTTAGTACCCTTGCTTGGTGTTTGTTAGACATGATTCATGTACCTAGGCTGATACTTGATTTCATGGCCGTGTTAAGGCAAAAATAATGAAAACCAATCAATGGATAAAATTGATAACTTAGAACACAAATTATGTATACTTTTGAGAAGTTTTGCCATGTAGCATCTTGTTAAGAAATCTATGATTCATGCTAAGTTGTGTTATGCTGAATTTTTTTTCTTGAATTATAATAACTTGTTCGAATAGGACTTGTTGAATTTCTAATGTTTTTGGGGTTCATGCTCGAACGTGAAAGGATATGCCATGTTAAGTTAAAGCTAAAGAAAGAAATTGCAAGTTGAGCTAATGAATAGTATTGGTGTATTTTGTGGAAAGAATTTATGCCTTGAATATGTTACTTGAAACCTCTTATAACGAATATCACAATTTTCTGGTACGTTATGTTAAATGGTCAAATATATTCTTAACCGTGGACTGTGAAGTAGTTAACTTATTTGATAAGTGAAAGATTAGTAATTTACCTACTGATAAACTATATTTAAGTGAAATCATAAAAGTTCACAGATTAGTTGATTTAATCATAGCAATGACTTGCATAACAAGTAAGATGTACCCATTGTTTAATAGGTATCTATTGAGTGAATAAACGTGCTCTGTTGGAATGTTTTGCGTACTAAGACTTCTTGCATGTTTACTTACATGTAATTAGATAGAATATTAAGTGTATAGAAGTAAATGTTGATTGAATACCATGTGCGTATTCTTGCCCAAAGACTACATATATGTAGAATTATCTGCGTGTATAACACTAGGTATACACATAAAAGCTGAACTAAATGCCTTATTAAAAATGGCTATGTCGTCGTCCAAGTTTTGAAAATGGTAGATAAAAAGATTTGTAACAAAGAGTATGTTTGTCTTACATGGTTTTGATAAATTAATGTTTGCTACCAGGATGTGAATTTTCTAGGTATAAGGAAAGATAGAATGGATTAAGTTGGGTACTTACCTAGGTCCATTAAAGTTGAGGGAAGATTATAGTTACATTCTTAATACTTTCAATTTATTTATATGTTATTTACGCTACCTCACTAAGTGATTACTTAGTCACTCTTGGAATTGTTTTAGGTTAAGATTCGTAATCGCCTTTTTTTCTCAGAGCTCGACTAAGATCACAAGACAAGTGCACTTTATATTATTCTTTATAGAACTCCTAGATTTGTGGCACAATGCTGGTAAAAATATTGCATTTTTTAGATTCTCTCAAATCTGAATAAAATGCTCGAAAGCATTGTAAGTGATGTAAAGTCTCTTAATTATTTCTTGGTGGCTGTTTATGGTTAAATTATGTGTTTGATGTCTATCTTGAGAAAGTTCTTGAGAAAATTTGAGGCATGACTACATAGGTAACATATACTTATAGTATATGGCTTAGAATGTCCTATGATTTTGAATGTCTGAATTATAAAATAAAATGAGTTAAAAAGTTCTTGTGTGATTAGATCAAGATGAAGTTATTTCGGTAAATGACTAAAGTACATGATATGTGATAGTCAAAAGATTCTTATATATATTTATATATAATTTGTCTAAGAATTGAATGGGTTGTCTATGCTTAGTCGAATAGTTTTAAAAAGATTGATCTTTTAGTTATTTGAGTTGTTTAAGAAATAAAGCACATGATCGATCTTTTTGAATAAGCAATAGTTTTGTAACATAGTTCTAGTCCTTTGAATCCAAACATGTTTAAAACATGAGTCATTGTATCTTGTTTTTAAATTCGTGATCCTTTAGGGGGTTAATTTTCCTAGAATCTGTAATTCTTTTGAACACTTGGGTGTGCAGTAGAGGTTGGCTTGTTCGAACATAATCCTTGCTTGGAAACGTCCCTTAAATTTGGCTTGTTCCTTTAAACTGGTTTAGATGGTATTACAAGATTAGATTTGATTATTGATTCACATTTTTTTGTCTTATAATCGCTTTAATGTTTGGTTGCTTGATGAGTCATCTCCAAATAGAAGGTCTAGGAGTTAATCTTAAAGAATCTGGAAACGAATCTACAAGTTGTTTAATTAATTAAGTTGCAATTTGGTTTTGAGTTCAATTAGGTTACGTAACTATATCCTTCCTTTGGAATTTGAGATAAGGGCTTGCTTGTGTAAGCTAATGTTGGTTTGATTGTTTTTTGTTGCTTGTTTGTTTGTTTAGTAATACTTCATAGTTTGACTTATCTTCTAAATCGAGTTAGGGGTGTTACAATTTGGTATTAGAGCCCAAGTTTAATAATTTTTGGGCTAAACCGGGGTATGTTGTATCATTATAAGTTGTTGTGCCACCTAGGAGTTAAACTTAATAAGAGTTTGTGATCTATGTCGATTAAAAGCTCTTCTATCTATTAAAAAAGTTAGTAGAAATTTATGGAATACGTTTGGGCCGGTATACTGAGATCTCGGTTGATTCCTTCAAAGAAGGAGACAGTGTAAGAATGAATTAGGAACAACAAATTCTCAGAATGCTCTTAAGTAGCAGAAACAAAAAAATTCTCTATTATATTCTTCGTAAAAAGGATGTTTCTTTAGTACGAAGGAAAATGATCAACCTATTTGAAGCACCTTTGAAGTAAAACCTTTTTAACTCCTCTCGTATTTCCTTGGTTAAATAATCAAGAACTTCAATAGATAAGTTAGCTTATTATTGAAGCCTATACCATCGTGAGCAGAATTGAATTGTACTCAAACTCTGTATATGACTTGAGAGTCTGGATTTAACCCATTCCTTCATGTATCCTATTCTCACTGAGAAGTTCGATTCAGAATCTCGAACCTACTCAAGGAAAGATATCCAACTGACACCAAATCTTGAGAGGAAGAGTTGTGGTAAACAGAGTATGTTGGAAAAAAAATAGCCTTTGTTTACATAAGGAATTCCTCTTTCCCCTAATCTTTCGTACTACCTTTCGTTGAATTTTAGTTTATTCTTTGGTTAGTTAGCTATGTGGACATGATGTCGGGATAGGTTGTAAGAAAGGAAATTCTCATCCTAGATTAAAGAAAGAACACATATTCTTGTTGAATAAGAAACCCTAAGAATTAGATTCTATGTTTGTTGTTATATCTGAAGTTGATAAGACTAAGTTCAACCTGGATATAATCTAAAGGAATGAAGTTCCGAATTAAAGTTTAACTTGGACCCAACCTAGTTACACGACTCTTGATGGATCGACCTGGTGCAATTTAAAGAATTGAAGAATTTGTTGCAAGATTTACAAGGTAAAGTTTTCAACAGGCATAGTTCATCTCCTCGAGGAGCCCCAATGTTATTGATTAGAAGAAAGATAGGTTGTTGAGGCTTGCATCGACTATCGTCGATAAAACAAACAACCCCATGATAAGACCAATAATTAGAAATTTTGGTTATTTAAAACGTCTTTTGGGGTTATGTAACTTTTTTAGGAGGAATTAGGAATGATCTTGAGAATATTAAGCCATCGATGATTGGAAATTCCTAAGAAACGTTAGTGGAGTTGGGAATATTTTGGGGATTAATTGGGTATTATCTAAGATTTGTTAAAAAGTTATCCAATTGGTTATACTTAAAATCAAACTCCTTTGAGAGGATGTGTACCAATGGATGAAACCCTTGGAAAGGAAAATGTTTCAGGAAGATCTTAAGTAATTCCCTTTTGATTTTTATGGATCCATTAGGATGCATAGGAATGTGAAGAAGATATATTAGTGATCAGAAAGAAAGTCTGATATTACATAGAGTTTGTGTTTAAGTGTTTAATTTGTCACAAAGTGAAAGCTGAGTATTGAATCCATGCGGATTGCTGCAATCATTGAACAACATCATGAAAATGAAATCGTATGGCTATGAACTTTGTAAGAGTTTACCCTTCTTTTAAAAGAAGAACGATGCAGTTTGAGTGATGACGATTGACCTTCTAAAATCAACATATTGTATGCCTAATTGAACAAACATAAGTTTGGTTAAGTCAGCTAAACTACACATATACTCGAGAAAATATATGCTTTATGATGTTTCTACCTCCATAATCTCGGATCGAGATCATCGGTTTCCTCAGTGAAAGTGTTATGGAAGAATCACAAGTTGAAGAAGCTATTTTAGAATGTGAAATAGTTATGAAGAATCAACACCTTCACCTTGCACCACAGGAAAATTCGAGGACGGATTTTCTTTTAGAAGGAGATTTGTAACACCCCAAATTGAGGTTAGAAGTAACTCCAAATTGAATGTTATTATTAGTAAATATAGTTAAAAATAAATAAATAAATACACCTTGTGTTAAATCAGATAAGTTAGTACGTATAATATTCTAAACATTTAATCTACGACTATGTTTCATTTGGCCATAAGATTTAAATGCTTTTGAACCATGATCTACTAGATCTATTAGATAGATTAGGATCATTTTGGGAAGAAAGAAACTTAGGTGATCAATTGATAAGGATCAAATCGAAAATAAGGAAAAAAATTGAGATTGCATGCTTAATTAATTTTTGTCAAAGGACGTGCAAACTTGTTATGCTTTTAGCAAGACAAGTGGTTTGAGATGAGTTGGATTTCGGCACTTGGCAAAGAGAATGAAATCAAAAAATTTCATCTCCTTCCCCCTTAGTCATTCCTTAGCCGAATGCTTGGATAGAGAGAGAAGAGAAACCGATGCAAGAAACAAGCCATTGGAGGGATTCAATTTTTCTTCATTCGAATAAGCTTTAAGAGAGGGTAAGAAAACATTCTTACATTCTTTAAATTCAGTTTTGCTGTGGGCATTCCATGCATGATGTAGTGATTTTAGAAAATTGCTTGTATGAAATCAGTTTGGGTCATATATTTCTTGAAATTTTCGAGTGTTATAGAGATAAGATGTGGGCTATTGATTTTTGTAAAAGTATAGCTTAGTTGAGATGATGAATCTTATGGTATTGGCATAAATCAAGTGATTAAATAGAGGGTTGATTGATTATGAAACTGAGTTGAAGCTTGAATCTACATTAAATGCTAATTGACATTGCTAACGGATTATTTGGTGAGTTAGGAAGTAAGTAGGGACTGTTTTGACAAGAGAAATTGATGAAATGATACTCACTAAAATAGAGGATTGAGTTATAAGAGATTGAGATTATTTTCGTTTCATTAAAAAACATTTTAGAAGGCATCTAGAACATGTATATGTACATGGATGCACATGGGATTGTTTAGAAGTGGTTAAGCAAGAATACCACTATTTTTGGACAATTTGGTGTTAAATATTAGAGGCAGTGGACTGCTAGAATTTGCATAAGTAGGTACATATATTTGGAGGCTGTTATGATCATTTAGCATGTGTATTTGGACTGTTTTAATAGAAAAATTATAGATAAATGAAAACTGCCCAGTTTTGGGCAAATTTGTGTGTGTGGACTGTTTAAAAAGGGATAAATGTGTAAGGGCTGTTTTGTTTGATGTATGGACTGTTCATAGGTACAATAACTTATAAGGGAAATTGTTCTAAATTATGGTTGCATTCTTTGTCACATTAGACCAAGGAACATTTAGAGGTTGAAAGCTAAAATGGACCAATATGTTGATAAGCAAAGAAAAGAGGATCATGATTCACGAACAAAACCAGCTCGGAATAAATGTGAGTGTAGTTTTAAGACTCGGGATAGGCTTGCAACCTTCCGGAGCACTTGTTGCTGAATTTAATTATGTTGCTTTAAATTTTTTGAAAAGCCATGCATTAAGAGCTCGAAATCGAGGTAAGTGCCTATATGAAAAGTACTATATGAAATGCTTGGATTAATGATATGTTTGTGGTGAATTCCATACATGTTTGTATATGCTTGATTAGTCATGTTGGACAAACTATTAATTAAATTAAGAAATGTAAGAATTAAGAATCACGTAGGAATGGTATATGTTACTTAACTTGTAATGGAGATTATGTCTGAAGTGGATTATGCTTATGATCTTGTTTGTGTAACAATTAAACTAATCCTAAGCCAATAATTTTGAATAAGAGCTCAAAAATGAAATTTAATTCATGAATGAATGGAATACATGTTTAACATGATAAGACCTAAACTTTGTTAAAGGTACTTGAATTCGAATATGTCCACCATATGATATTATAAGATAAACTCTTGTGATAAGATACTTGGGAGGTATGCTCATATTTGAATTGCGAAAAGCCTTGGCCTCAAGTCAGTCCTAGGTATAGTTGGCATGCCATAGAGTCCTTAGAGCTCATGTTTGGGGTGGACTACGGTATTGGACTATGGTCCCTTGTTTAATGAAAATTGAGAGATTGATTGGTACTTTGGTACCCTTGTTTAATGATAAATTGGGAGATTTATTGGTGCTTTTAGTACCCTTGCTTGGTGTTTGTTAGACATGATTCGTGTACCTAGACTGATACTTGATTTAAAGGCTGTGTTAAGGCAAAAATAATGAAAACCAGTCAATGGATAAAATTGATAACTTAGAACACAAATAATGTATACTTTTGAGAAGTTTTGCCATGTAACTTTTTGTTATCCTGATAAGGAACCATGCTCATTCTTGATTAGATGAGAAATTGCGAAAAGTCTTGGTCTCAAGTCAGTCTTTGGTATAGTTGGCATGCCATAGAGTCCTTAGAGCTCATGTTTGGGGTGGACTACGGTCTCAGACAATGGTCCCTTGTTTAATGAAAATTGAGAGATTGATTGGTACTTTTAGTACCCTTGTTTAATGATAAATTGGGAGATTTATTGGTACTTTTAGTACCCTTTCTTGGTGTTTGGTAGACAGGATTCGTGTACCTAGGCTGATACTTGATTTCAAGGATGTGTTAAGGCAAAAATAATGAAAAGCAATCAATGGATAAAATTGATAACTTAGAACACAAACAATGTATACTTTTGAGAAGTTTTGCCACGTAACTTCTTGTTAAGAAATCTATGATTCATGCTAAGTTGTGTTATGCTAAATTTTTTTCTTGAATTATAATAACTTGTTCGAATAAGACTTGTTGAATTTCTAATGTTTTTGGGGTTAATTCTGGAACGTGAAATGATATGCCATGTTAAGTTAAAGCTAAAGAAAGAAATTGCAAGTTAGCTAATGAATAGTATTAGTGTATTTTGTGGAAAGAATTTATGCCTTGAATATGTTACTTGAAACCTCTTATAACGAATATCACAATTTTATGGTATGTTATGTTAAATGGTCAAATATATTCTTAACCGTGGACTGTTAAGTAGTTAACTTATTTGATAAGTGAAGGATTAGTAATTTACCTACTGATAAGCTATATTTAAGTGAAATCATAAAAGTTCATAGATTAGATGATTTAATCATAGCAATGACTTGCATAACAAGTAAGATGTACCCATTGTTTAATAGGTATCTATTGAGTGAATAAACGTGCTCAGTTGGAATGTTTTGCGTATTAAGACTTCTTGCATGTTTAATTACATGCAGTTAGATAGAATATTAAGTGTATACAAGTAAATGTTGATTGAATACCACGCGTGTATTCTTTCCCAAAGACTACATATATGTAGAATTATCCGCGGGTATAACACTAGGTATACACATAAAAGCTGAACTAAATGCCTTATTAAAAATGGTTGTCGTCGTCCAAGTTTTGAAAATGGTAGATAAAAAATTTATAATAGAGAGTATGTTTGTCTTACATGGTTTTGATAAATTAAAGTTTGCTACCATGATGCAAATTTTCTAGGATTAAGGAAAGATTGAATGGATTAAGATGGGTACTTACCTAGGTCCATTAAAGTTGAGGGAAGATTATAGTTACATTCTTAATGCTTTTAATTTATTTATGTGTTATTTAAGCTACCTCACTAAGTGATTACTTACTTGGTCACTCTTGGAATTGTTTCAGGTTAAGATTCGTAATCGCCTTGTTTTTCTCAGAGCTCGACTAAGATCACAAGACAAGTGTACGTTATATTATTCTTTATAAAACTCCTAGATTCTTTGCACAATGCTTGTAAGCATATTGCATTTAGATTATCTCAAATCTGAATACAATGCTCAAAAGCATTGTAAGTGATGTAAAGTCTCTTAATTTTTTCTTGGTGGTTGTTTATGGTTAAATTATGTGTTTGATGTCTATCTTGAGAAAGTTCTTGAGAAAATTTGAGGCATGACTACATAGGTAACATATACTTATGGTATATGGGTTAGAAAGTCCTATGATTTTGAATGTCTGAATTATAAAATAAAATGAGTTAAAAAGTTCTAGTGTGATTAGATCAAGATGAAGTTATTTCGGTAAATGACTAAAGTACATGATATGTGATAGTCAAAAGATTCTTATATATATTTATATATAATTTGTCTAAGAATTGAATGGGTTGTCTATGCTTAGTCGAATAGTTTTAAAAAGATTGATCTTTTAGTTATTTGAGTTGTTTAAGAAATAAAGCACATGATCGATCTTTTCGAATAAGCAATAGTTTGTAACATAGTTCTAGTCCTTTGAATCCAAACATGTTTAAAATATGAGTCATTGTAACTTGTTTTTAAATTCGTGATCCTTTAGGGGGTTAATTGGCCTAGAATCTCTAATTCTTTCGAACACTTGGGTGTGCAGTAGAGGTTGGCTTGTTCGAACATAATCTTTGCTTGGAAATGTCCCTTAAATTTGGCTTGTTCAATGGTATTACAAGATTACGATTTGATTATTGATTCACATTTTTTTGTCTTATAATCGGTTTAATGTTTGGTTGCTTGATGAGTCTTCTCCGAGTAGAAGGTTTAGGAGTTAATCTTAAAGAATTTGGAAACGAATCTACAAGTTGTTTAATTAATTAAGTTGTGATTTGGCTTTGAGTTCAATGTCATATAATCGGTTTAATGTTTGGTTGCTTGATGAGTCATCTCCAAGTAGAAGGTTTAGGAGTTAATCTTAAAGAATTTGGAAAAGAATCTACAAGTTGTTTAATTAATTAAGTTGTGATTTGGTTTTGAGTTCAATTAGGTTACGTAACTATATCCTTCCTTTGGAATTTGAGATAAGGGCTTGCTTGTGTAAGCTAATGTTGGTTTGATTGTTTGTTGTTGCTTGTTTGTTTGTTTAGTATTACTCCCTACTTTGACTTATCTTCTAAGCTGGGTTAGGGGTGTTACAACCCCCTCCAATGAAAACTTAGATGAAGATTTCTAGACCATCAGTCGACTCGTCTCGACGAAATGAATGCGATGGTGTTGGAGGTTTCCAAAATGGATGATCAGTTGGCAACAAGTCAAAATTGGAAGATTTGAAGAGAATGATAGGAGAAAGGAAAAAGTAGAGAGAAAAAGAAATAAAATCTGATTTTTCTTCCCTTCCCACCATTTTATTTCAAAATACCATCTTCTAACACAAAATGGTAAAATCGCACCTTAGGTTCTCAACCATAAATCCTTATGCAACACGGTCATAACTTTCTCTAAAAATTTAATCTTTTACGACCTTTTTATTTATTTTAACACTTACATTAAAATGCCCAACCCGAAACAAGATCCAAAAGAATAATCCAAGATTTGAGTCGTTAAAACTCTCCCCATCCGTAAAGAAAAATTTCGTCATCAAAATTTGCATCCATTACTCAATAAAAGATGAAGGAACTTTATTAACTTTTCTAAGTCCACACATATTCCCCGTTGCGCTACTCTGATCTCTCACCATGCTTAGCAATTATCCATTGTCTTCTAGCTGTACAACCATAATCTCATCTGACTACTTTCAAAGAGATCCATTATCACATGGTTCATAACCTAAGCCAAGGAACAAACCCAACGGTACTTTGAGAAACTCGTCACCCGAACACGTCGTCGAAGGAATCTAACTCATACCGTAAGACCCCAAAAGGTGAATATATGACAAGATCCTTCCATAACTCGGTACGATTTAAGAGAACATGAGGTTAAATAGTCGTTACAACCAAAACAAAATAATTCCTCCCATGGTGACTCCCTGAAGAAGAATCTAACTCTAATAATAACCTTTATCAATATACTTTCTTGTTCAATACAAGACCCTTGAAAGCGCAAGACGTCTCAACACGTCTCATGTATAGACCTAAACTCTTGGTCCATTATCAACTTTTGCAAATAACGTAGTTCCTACAAACCATGTTCCACGCCATAACGGGTCATGCTCGCAACTATATCGTCTCTTAAAAGGTGTTATCCAAACACTCATCGGAACCTACCATTACGTGAAATCCGACCAAAGGAGAGTTTCACCAAGAACTTGAATCTAGCATCGAGAGATATTGGTGTACACACTGTAGTGTCATACAACCCAAACTACACTCAGTCAAAGCAGACCCTCCACTCGTATTCCGTTCTTACCAAAGACACATGTATGATGCTCACCAAGAAGGTTATCATTATTCAAAACGTGATCCCATCGAAGTTGCGTACTCAACAATCTTTTGCAAAAGCTATAACATCCCAAAATCTGGTCTAGTCAAAATTAGGTTATGGTGATTGAAAACCCTACTCTGAAATTGTCCAAATACTGTGTTGACCTAGCCATGAGGTCAATTGAATTGATATTGGACTCTAATTGAGTCAAATTATTGAATATAAATTTTATCGAATGTATTGAAAATCTGTTTAGTGACTAAATTAAAGAGATCAAAAGTTTGGGGTACAAGTATAGAGTGTTATGAGTTGAGGAACTAATCTTGCGATTAGCCCCTCCTCATAATTAATCACCCATACGTGGGTGAAATTCCTTCATGTGAAGGAAAGTTCACAATTAAAAAGGAATCAAGAAAAGAGAAAGGTTACTCGTTTACTATCTCCCAAACTAACTTCATCACTATTGTTATCTTTTTCCTCTAACAAATTAAGCAAGCACCTCCATTATTGAGGGTAGAAAAGCTTGAGTTTTCTTTGATTTATCGATATCGAATCATTGCTATCGATCGGGTAAGCTATAATCCCCAAACAATCATTGAATCTATGGATAAATCAAGCTTATTCTTAAGCTAGGGTTTTGGTCATCCATGGAATTCGAAAGTCACTAGCTAATTTAAGCTTTGATATTGATTTTGATATCGTTACATTAATTTTGATATCATACTTTCTATTCTAACAATTTCCCTATTGTTTACCTAGCTCAAAAAGTGGAGAAATATCATCCACCATCACCGACGAAAGCTAGGAACAATGGAATTGCTATCCAAGAGCCGTAAGAGCCTCAGAATATTGAGGTGAATGTAGTTAGAGTCCCGAGATTAGGCTAGGTGCCTTTCCCGATCTCATTGTCATTGATTATAGCATGCTAACATTTTCGTCAATGAATATTGCATTGAATCACTTAGTGGATTCCATTGGTAAGATAAGGTGAGTTATTGCATCGAATAACGATCATTGATATTGCTATAGTCATTGCTACCGAGCATCTTTATCAATTTTGCCATTGTTCTTGTTATTGAAATATGGAAGTATTGAACATTGGACATAGAGCATAGCTATTGCCATTGTTATCGTCATTGTCATTATCATTGAACATTGATATCGATATAGTTGTTGTCATCGAAACATTGAATATGAAGCATCGGTCATTGTCATTGTCATTGCTATAGTTATTGTTATCAAAACATTATAAGCGAAACCTTGATCATTGCTATTTTCATTGAAATCATTGGACATTCTCATTGCTATTGGTATTGCTATTGAATATTGATAGTGATAAGAATATTGATATTGCTAACGTTATCGAACACCGATCATTGATATTGTCACCGGACCTTGGATTTAAAAGGACTTTGGATACAATTGGCATGCCATAGAATTCATGAGCTCAGTGTATGGGTGGACTACGGTCCTTGGGCTATAGCCTATATTGATTTGGCGAGGCGGAGGGATGTATTGTGTAGTTGGTCATATTGGCGAGGCATAGGGACTAGACCATTCATTGATTTGGTGAGGCGTAGGAATTCGCGTATCCACTATTTCGAATTAATCTAAGGGTTAATATTGAAATATGGACTTATTGCTATTGAACATGATCATTGCATATTTACTATTGATTCATTGCATTGTTGTTGTCAAGATATGATTTGGAATGCATTTCATTGATAAAGTGTTTACTTGTGACTACCTCAATAGGCAAAGTATGCCTAATGCATTTCATTCCATACATTTCAGGTTAAGGATTTCACTGTTGGAGATCGGAGAATCGACGTTGTTGACAAGTCACCACAGGCCCCAAGTAATGTGTTTTGCATTTATCAACTCCTAGAATGGTGGGAAAGTAGTTGAACTAGTCATTTGTGACTCTTTTGATATGTGTGTATTATGCATAACGTGTACAAGTTGATGAACAACTTTTGAAAGCCTTGGTTCAATTCTGGAATCCAGGATATTGCTGCTTCACTTTTAATAAAGAAGATATGATGCCTACATTTGAGGAGTACTTAAACCTTTTCTACTTGTGCAAAGTGAAGAAGAACTGGTTTATGCCAAGCCTCCTAAAAACAAAAACCTTAATGCAAAGCTTCAGTCGTTCGCTGGTATGAGTGATGGTTGGGTTAAGGGGTTGATACAAAAGAGCGGAGGCACTTTTAGTTTCCCTTGGTCAAGCATCAGAAGTATAATTTCGATTCACCTCGACCGAGAGAAGAGAGTTGATATCCTAGCCATTGCAATTTATGGTTTAGTCATCTTTCCAAGGATTCTAGGAAACATTGATGTGTCGCTACTTGATTTCCTAGAACAACTAAAGATAGGAGTCAATCTGGTACTAGTCGTACTTGTTGAAACCTTCATTTCCCTTAATGCCTACCGAAAAGTTGAAGGTGCTTGTTTTGGAGGATGTGCTCCGCTTCTGCAAGTTTGGGCCCTCAATCACTTCTGGAAATGCCCAACATTAGCTTTATCAAATGTGTTTTCCCCGAACTTCACACCTCTTCGGGAATTTTTGGCTAAGGAGTGACATGTTATTAAGAAGAACAAATGGATTGATATATTCAGGGATCATCGTGACAAAGACATCAGATAGAGGGTTCCTTGAATGGGTCACACCAAAGTCCTATACAAATGTGAAGATTTCAACTTCCTAATGCTGCTAGGTTTGTGGGGAGGAATTGGATGTGCCCCTTTGCTAGTATCTCGTCAGTTTGGGTCTCTGCAGTTCATCGCATTCACTACCGGTCTTGGCTCATTAGAATTCAAGTTTCAAGGAGAGTTTAGACAGAAGGTTCAGACAATCAGCGATGCATGGAACCATTGTTATCACATGAATCTATAATCTGATAGTCACTGCATGTACACCCCAGACTATGACATTTGGAGGCATATGAGAATGAATGACAATGTCATAGCACCTACATCTTGACATGCCAAGCCTCTAGAAGAACACTTAAAGGTAGTCCCTACAGAAGCTGATATCTTAAGAGAAGAGTTAAGAAGGGCTAAGCTGGAGATAGAAGCCTTACAAGAACAGAACCAAAGAGACAAGTTTGAGTCTGGCCTTGATGTTGAGAAGTATAAAAGGGAGACGAAGCGAGTAGTAAAGATATATGAAGACCTAGAAAAGAAGTTTGAGATCCAAAAGGTTGACTTCCTTAAACTTGAGACAACTATTAGGAATGCTGATCTAAGAAAGACCCCAGAGCAGTATAAGCAAGAAATCGAGCATGCTATAGGGAAAGAAAAGGAACGAGGAAGGCGTGAGGTCGAGAAATATAGACGGGCCCTTGTTGAAGAGAAGAAGAAGGGTAAGCTAGCAACTGAGAATGGAAATGGCAAACGGGTTCATGAAAACGATAAAGAAAGTGAGGCTGTATGGAAAAGGAAGGCCCACAACAACAAGATTCGTTTATTTGAGTTACATAAGGCATATGACCTGACCAGTGCGAAGCTAAAGCAGAATCAGGCTTGTGTTGCTAAGTTGCAAGCTAAGATAGATGATCTAAACCACTCATTGCACATACTTCAGAACCGTCACACCTATATTGAGCTTCAGGCCGATCTAAGTGAGAATGATACCTTGAAGAAACAGGTTGAAGGAATGGATAACATCATCCAGGAATATAGGACAAAGATCTTGGTCCTTGAAGACATCACTGAGGGAGGAAATGACTATTGGTTCACTCGTCTTAGGGACATGGCTAGAAGATTCCAAGAACGAGATGAGTTTGATAGGACTATCATGACCCAAGTACAAGACGTGGCTTGACACGTGATAATGCTAGCAACTGAAGCTGCAGCTCTTCGTCAGTATGTCAAGCCAACAGGAGAAGTGGGACCGAGGCTTATGTGGCTTATTGAAGAAATCAAGGAATTAGGAATTCAACCTAAAAAATATTTGTAAACAAAACTTGATGTAATAAGGACCATTTTAATCCAATAAAAGAGTTGTTTCTTGAGCAATTGTTTCATGGAATTGATGGCCCTTCGCTTGCATCCATGCATTTGCATTCCATTCTTTTGTGTTTAATAGTTTTTCTTTGTATTTGTGCATGCATACATGACATAGCAAGAATCTAAAATAAAAATGACAAAAAATCAAAATAGCAAAAACAAATCACAAGTACGGTACTCAGTCTCAAGTCAGAGCAATGGAAGACAGATTGATGGCTTTAGAAAGCAACCACATGAGTACCCAGGATAGGTTGGACAAGCTGGAGACTGATCTGAAGCAACATATGGAGTTGGTTCACCAAAATACGGTTGGTTCAATTGCAGCCATGATAGGCTTTAAGGACCCAGACACGGTAGAAGCTGGTGAGGAAGCTAATGATGTGCCAAAATTTCAAGGGATGGCCTTTGTTCATCTGAGTATACAAAGGGAAGCTCAATCGTCTAAGGTCAAAATTTCCCCACATGTTGCTGAGCCGTTGACGTGGAATGATAGGAAGATAATTTCTGAGGAAGTCATTGAGGTGCCTAATCTCGATGAAATTGCTGACAAAGTGAAAGCTGAGAAGAAATGTGAGGATCGCTATGAGAAATTGGAATGAATGATTAAATCTTTCCAAGAATGAGGTATATATGGAGGAATGGATGCCAAGGATTTAAGCTTAGTGATTGATCTGATAGTACCACCAAAATTCAAAGTTCCTGACTTTGAAAAGTACAATGGAACTACGTGCCCTGCAGCATATTTGACTATGTATTGCAGGAAGATATCGATGTATCTGGATAGCGAGAAGCTGCTTATCCATTGCTTCCAAGACAGTCTAGTGTGGTAAGTTGCGCGCTGTTTACGCAGCTAAGTCAAGTTAACATCAGATCATGGAAAGATTTGTCTAGAGCCTTCAGTGAACAGTACAATCATGTTTCAGACATGATTCCAACCTGTTTAGTTCTGCAAGGATTGGAGCAAAAGCATCATGAAAGTTTCTGCCAATACGCGCAAAGATGGTGGGATGTAGCTGCCCAAGTCCAGCCACCATTGCTGGAAAGTGAGATCACCCCAATGTTCGTGGAGACTTTAAAGGGTTCTTTCTACGATCGTATGCTCAATCATGCCACAAAGAGCTTTGCAGACATGCTTATAAATGGAGAGTTAATACTTGCGGCCATGAAAAATGGAAGGTTGGACAGTGGGGAAACAAAGAAACCATACAAAAAGAGAGACAATGAAGTCAATGCTGCTAATGGCTATAATCCCAGTTATTCAAAGGGAGTAATCTTCAACAAGCCCAATATCTCGACCACAACTCTAGCAATCACAAACCCACATAAGGAAGAACGAAGAAATCAAGGGAGCTCGAAACCATATTTTCCTCCTATCCCAATGACGTACGCAGAATTGTTTGTTGAACTAGTCAAATCTCAGATGGTGCTGCCAAGGCATGTTCCTCTATTCTCACCACCATACCCACCATGGTATAATGAGAAAGCACAATGTGAATATCATGTAGGAGTTAGGGGACATACCATTGAAAATTGCACTGCATTCAAAAGGGTGGTGGATGACTTAAGAAAGTCGGGGATGTTATCATTTGATACGTCAGAAGAAAAGGGAAACCCAATGCCAAATCATCAGGAGGCAAGTGTAAATGCAATCATAGAAGAAGAGAATTGAGTGGTTAAAGAATGTGTTGCTGAAGTTAGAGCTCCCATTAAGTGGATATGGGCACAAATGGTGGTAGTAGGGATGCTGGAAGGAGCCCAGAAGCTGAAAGTTAAGAATGAATTATATTGTGAGTACCGCATGAAGGAAGGACATGAGATTGACTGTTGCTAAGAATTTAGGCAACTAGTTCAAGAGAAGATGAATTAGAAAGAACTTGAGTTCTTTAGAAAAGAAGACAATAAATGCAGGGTGGACATTTGTGCATCTCAAGAGTCATCTACCAAAAAGGACTACACCAGAATAAAGCCTTTAGTTATTAAGGCTAAAACAAGAGTTGGGAGCCGGCAAGGAGTGTAACCCCTCTGCTCATAATTAAGACACCAACACGGTTTCCATACAAGGATAGTAAGTAGGTCCCTTGGAATTACACTTGTGAGGTGATAGCCCTAGGAGAAACATCTGTCCAAGAGAAAGGAGAATCGGTCAATGAGGTTAGCCGTTTCACGAGGAGTGGAAGGCTCTATTCTTAACCAATAGTAGAGGATAGAGATGCAGCGCAGAGGAAAGCAACTGATGAGGAGCCTAAAAAAGAAGATAACAGAGATTTCTTCAAGGAAAAATTGACAACATATCACGAGCCTATAAAGGAATCAAAGGCTCAAGAATTCTTGAAGATCTTAAAACACAACGAATACATCGTCATGGAGCAACTCCACAAGCTTCTGGCTCGAATTTCTATGCTTTCGTTACTATTAAGTTCTGAGGGCCACCGTGAGGCCTTGTTAAAGATATTGAACCGGACATTTGTGCCAAAAGAGATCACAACTGATAAGATGGATATGTTAGTTGGTAACATTGTTGTCAACAACTTTATCTCATTTAATGATGAGGAAATATCAGATGAAGGAACGATATCTTGAAAAGCTTTACACATCACCACTAGATGTAAGAGGCATATGTTACCAGGTGTCCTTATTGACAATGGTTCGGCACTAAATGTTCTACTGTTAGCCACACTGAAGAAACTGCCAATAGATAGTTCTCATATGAGAACTTATCAAAATACGGTTAGAACATTTGATGGAACTCAGAAGGATGTGTTAGGAAAAATTGAGGTGCCTTTGCAAATTGGACCAACGACCTTTGATGTTGAATTTGTGGTCATGGATATAAGACCTAGTTATAGCTTCTTGCTTGGGCGCCCATGGATTCACGCAGCAGGAGCGGTCCATTCTACTTTACACCAGAAGTTGAAGTTTGTGATCGATGGTCAACTAATAACTGTCGGTGCAGAGGAAGAAATCATGGCATCAGTAACCACTAATGCACCCTTTATCGAGATCGATGAGGGTGTGCTCGAGTGTCATTTCAGGACATTGGAGCTAGTCAATGCAACCTTTGTCACTGAAGGGAGCAAGGTCCCATAACCTAAATTATCAAGCTGTGCGAAGATGCAGGTAAAGCAAACTCTTGGGAAAGGAGCTGAAATTGGAAAAGAATTTAGAAAGAGACATCAAGGAAGGTTGTATCCCATAGTAATCCTAGTGAAAAAGGATCGGTTTGGTTTAGGCTTCAAGCCCAACAAATGGCAAAGAAGAGATGAAATAAAAAAAACATCAAGAGATGAGAAGAGGTAGATTGAAGGGAGAGGAAATTGAATGGGAAGCGATGACTTTCCCTCCCCTGAACCATAACTTTATATATGAAGGCATGATGGATCGAAATGCCCCAATTAGTGATGAAGGAAAAGGAGAAAGTGTTTATGTGAAGCGTTTGAAAAGCTGAGTATTAACGTTGTGACTAAAGAAGAAGAAGAAGAGAGCCAGTACCTGTCAATGATTTGCCCTTGCTCTGAGCTTGACAATTTGATTGCTGAAGAAATTCCTATAATCTTTATGACATGTTCAAAGTAATTCTCAAAACCAACCTTTTTGCTCCAGGCCCGGAGATAATAGGGGATCATATGTAAAGGGCCTATGTCAAAGTTTTAATTTGAAATTCAATAAAAGATGCATTTCCTTAAATTTTTTTGTGGCAAACTTTTTCATAAATAAACCAAAACCAAATGAAAACCATAAAGTTAAAGGCATAAAAAACATTCCATTCATTTTGTTTCTTCCCTTTGTATATATCTTTTGCCTCTTCCTTTTTCAGGTCTTCAGATATCATTAGCATAAATGAATCCGAATCTGACTTCAAGGTTGACTTTGAATTGCCTCTGTGCTTGGAAGAAGTTGGAAATATTGACGATGAGGAAGGATATGATGTACCCAGTGATATGATCAAAATGGTAGAAGAAGAGAAAAAACAGATTATACCACATAAAGAAAAACTAGGAACATTAAACCTCAGAACCGAAGAAGAAAAGTGAGAGGTGAAGATCGGTACTACCATCACAGACAAATCCAGACAAAGTCTGATTGAGCTTTTAAAAGAATTCAATGATATTTTTGCTTGGTCGTATCAAGATAAGCCCGAGCTTGACACTGACATCGTTATGCATAGGCTCCCTATAAAGGAATGATGCGAACCGATAAAGCAAAGGCTGAGAAGAATGAAGGCTAAAACACTTTTTAAGATCAGGGATGAGGTAAAGAAGCAATACGATGCAGGATTCCTTGAGGTAGCCAAGTATCCGGAATGGGTGGCGCATATTGTCCCAATACCAAAGAAGGATGGAAATGTATGAATGTGTGTTGACTACAGGGACCTCAATAAGGCAAGCCCTAAAGACAATTTCCCACTCCCATATATCGACACTTTAGTCGACAACACAGCAGGTCATTCACTCTTCTCTTTCATGGACAGTTTCTTTGTGTATAACCAGATCAAGATGTCCCAGAAGACATGGAAAAGACAACTTTTGTGACGTTATGGGGAACTTTTTGCTATAAAGTGATGCCCTTTGGACTCAAGAATGTAGGGGCAACCTATCAGAGGGCCATGGTCATCCTTTTCCATTATATGATGCATAGAAAAATAGAGGTACATATCGACGATATGATCGCTAAATCTCGATCCAAGGAAGAACATTTGGTCAATTTAGAAAAACTCTTCCTTAGACTGAGAAAGTTCCAGTTGAAGCTCAACCCGACCAAATACACTTTTGGAGTCACACCTGGGAAGTTATTGGGTTTTGTTGTGAGTAAAAGAGGAATTGAGATCGATGCAGATAAGATAAAAGCCATACATGAGCTTTCCCCACCTCAAACACAAAAGGAAGTTCGAGGTTTTCTAGGATGATTAAATTACATTGCACGCTTCATTTCCCAGTTAACCGATAAGTGTGATCCAGTGTTTAGGCTACTCAGGAAGAACAACCTACGGGGGCTTGGGATGAGGAATGTCAAATGGCTTTGGAACAGATCAAAGAATAGCTGAGCAATCCTTCAGTTTTAGTACCACCTGTTTCAAGAAGACCATTAGTCTTGTACCTAACGGTCTATGAAAATTCCATGGGTTCTGTGTTAGCACAACATGATGATACTGGAAGAAAAGAAAAGGCGATATATTACTTGAGCAAGAAATTCACTGATTGTGAAACCAGATATTCGTCAATTGAAAAACTATGTTGTGCTTTGGTGTGGACAACTAGAAGGCTAAGGCAATACATGCTTTATCACGTTACGTGGTTAACCTCAAAGTTAGACCCACTGAAGTTCATGACGGAAGCTCCAACCTTATCAGGAAGATTAGCACGATGGTAGATGTTACTATCAGAGTTTGATATCGAGTATGTGAGCCGAAAAGCGATAAAAGGAAGTGCCATAGCAGACTTTTTGGAAAGTCATGCATGTGATGACTATGAAGCATTAAACTTCAATTTTCCTGATGAAGACTTGATGTGTATCTTAGAAGATGTGGTGGCTCCCATGGAATCTTGGGTTATGAACTTTGATGGTGCAACAAATGTATTAGGAAGAGGTATATGGGCAGTTCTGGTCTCACCGGAGGGAGATTACTACCCTTTTACCAGTCGTTTGAAGTTTTTCTGCACTAATAACATGGCAGAGTACGAGGCTTGTATAATGGGACTAAGAGAAGCTATAAGGAGGAAAATTTGTACTTTAAGAGTTTTTGGGGACTCTGCATTAGCCATTTATCAGATACGTGGCGAATGGGAGACAAAAGATGCAAAGATGATGGGATACCACATGCTGGTTCTTGAGTTAACCAAGGAATTTGATGAGATCACTTTCAAATATCTCCCTAGAGAAGACAATCAAATGGCTAATGCTTTAGCCACCTTAGCCGCCATGTTTAGGGTAAATGAAGGTTCTGAGATGATGCCCATCAAGTTATATATGCTAGACTCTCCAGCTCATTGTTATGATGTGGATGAAGAAATAGATGGATTGCCACGGTATCATGACATCTTACAATATGTAAAATTCCAGCAATAGCCGCCACAAGCTACAGTGAATGAAAATAAAATGATCAGGAAAATGGCATCAGGGTATGTCCTTGATGGAGAGATTTTATACAAGTGAGGTTGTGATCAAGTGCTTCTAAGATGCGTGGGAGCAAAAGAGGCTCAATTAATTGTGGAAGAAGTTCATGAAGGAGTTTGCGGAACCCATCCTAGTGGTTTTACCAAGGCCAGAAGAATCATGCGCTTGGGATATTATTGGTCAACCATGGAAGGTGATTGCATCAACTATTCTCGCAAAAGCCATAAGTGACAAATCTATGCTGACAAGGTTCATACGCCACCTCAACCTCTTCATGTTATGACAGCCCCTTGGCCGTTCTCCATGTGGGACATTGATGTCATTGGTCAAATTCACCTTAAGGCATCAAATGAGCATCGTTTTATCCTGGTAGCCATTGATTATTTCATGAAATGGGTAGAAGCAGCCTCGTACGCAAATGTCACCAGAACCACAGTTTACAAGTTTCTAAAAAAGGAAATCATTTGTCGGTACGGCTTGCCTAAGAGTATCATCACTGACAATGCCTCTAATCTAAATAACAAGATCATAAGTGGAGTCAGTGAGCAGTTCAATGTCAAACATCATAATTATGTGGTATATCGCTTGAAGATGAATGGGGTAGTGGAAGCTGTGAATAAGAACATTAATAAGATAATTGCAAAAATGACTGATACCTATAAAGATTAGCATGAGAAGCTGACGTTTGCCATATACGCTTATCGAACTGCAGTAAGAACTTCCACTGGGGCAACACCTTTCTCATTGGTATAAGGAATAGAAGCGGTGCTACCCGTTGAGGTTGAAATACCATTGCTCCGTGTCTTAATGGAAGCAAAGTTGGAAGAAGCAGAATGGGTTCAAGCAAGATATGATCAGCTAAACTTAATTGAAGAGAAAAGACTAAAAGCATTGTGCCATGGGCAAATGTACCAGAGAAGGATGATAAGGGCTTATGAGAAGAAAGTTCGCCCAAGAGAATTCCAAGAGGGAGATCTGGTGTTGAGGAAGAAGCTGCCAATCCAAAGTGATATTGGAGGAAAATGGGCACCAAATTGGGAAGGACCTTACATTGTGACAAAGGTTTTCTCAGGGGGAGCATTAATTTTAGCCGAAATGGATGGAGATGAACTCTAGAACCTGATAAATTTAGATTCGGTAAAGAAGTATTATGTTTGAAGAAGAAAGAAGAAAAAAAATAAAAAATAAAAAACGAGAAAAGGAAAGAAAATAAAGAAAAAGAAAGAAAAGAAAAAAAAGAAAGAAAAAAGAAAAAGAGAAAAGAAAAAGAAAAGAGGGGTTCACAATGAAAATCCGCAAAGGGCATTTTGAAACCAAAAGAGGATCTGGGTTGAAAACCTGTAAAAGGCAGCTCAGACAATTTGCAAGTAAGACCTTCCTCGGGAATTGGCTTGGGAGCTTCATATCTTTCCGCATAATCATTATCTTCAGGTTCTGCTCAGCATAGTGGGCATTCAAGGCATCTTATAAAGTCATGACAGGATGAGTTTTGGTTTCTGATATCTGAATGGCTATTCATTTCCTTGTAATTTCATTTTTTGTTGTTTGCCACAACACTAATAAAATTTGGTTGTGTAGACCTTTTCTTTTTCTCCTTTGACATCTTTCCATAAAGCATCTTGCATTCAATTGAGAATTTAAATTTGACATCACTTGAAATATATAAGATTTTTTAGTATTACTTTGAAATTTGTCTCGATGGGTATTGGAACTATAAGGTATTCAATGGTCAAATTTGGAGCTTAGGGCATAAAGAGCAGCAAAACTTATTCAAGATGGAAATAGGTTTTGCTATATGAGAACAATTTTACAGACATTGGAGGAAATAGCTAAGGATATGAGACATTGGGAGAGCATCAAGATTTTAGGAAGCTTGTCACTGAACATTGATGCATCAACTACATTGATAACTTGACCAAGGCTAAATGAGTGTTGAAGAATATGAGGATAAAGTCAGTCCTTCCAACCAGGAGTACAAGATAATTGGATTGAGTGAGCAAATGTGCAAAGAACATATGAAGCAAGGAAGTGCTAAGAATGAGAATGGTTAAATAGAAGTGATGGAGATGACTATCTATGATTATTTAGTCTATCATCGAAACATACAGTCGCAATTTTTAGATGATTTCTCATGCATTAATGATGGAAAACTGATGCATTCCCCATATCCCCATAGAGTTTCACTCTTAGGTGTTCTAGCAATAAAGAACTTCCATGTTTGAAAAATCAAGGCAGAAGTCACAGGAAAGAATGAATGTATTGTCTAAAATAATGTTGAATCCATGATGTGGCATGGCTGATGAAGGGGTTAAGAGTGGACAATGGTGAATATTATTTTCCAAGGAATAGACGATGGGATTTTAACAACAATAAATTGGTGAAGCCAACTAGTATTGAAGGATGAGATATTGCAAACTTTCATAATGCAAAGCCATTCGGTGTAGAAAAGAAGTCATATTGTTTTGGCTAATGGATTGGCCAAAACTAACACTCACCATCTGTTGCCAGAGTTGAGAAGATGTTTGAGATGATATAATCTGAATTTCCCGGAGCTTCACAATTTTCTTCTGTGTTTATTAGGAAAATTGTTAAGAAAAAGAGCAAAAGAAATAGGACATGCATTCATGACTAGGCATCCCTAGGGGTATATGCATCTTGATTGGATTCTTTGCAATTGTTTTGACAGGTTATAGAACACGCTTATTCATCCAAGCATATGGAGGATGAAGTCATCTTTTGAGCATGCTTATCTATTTGAGGATGAGGAGAATAGAACCCGCCTATCCATTCGAGCATTTGGAGAATGGAACCTGCTTATCTATTCAAGCATAAGGAGAATAGAACCTCCCTATCTGTTCGAGCATTTGGAGAATGGAACCTGCTTATCTATTCAAGCATAAGGAGAATAGAACCTGCCTATCCATTCGAGCATTTGGAGAATGGAACATGCTTATCTATTAGATTACAAGGAGAATAGAGCATGCCTATCCGTTCGGGCATTTGGAGAATGGAACCTGCTTATCTATTCGAGCACAAGGAGAATAGAACTCGCCTGTCATTTTAGGCATTGACGGTTTGATAATTGGTGAAAATCAGTGTCTTCTATTCTTTGCTCTATTATTGTTTCACCGAAATGACCAAAGAGGGGTAGCTGTTGTCACTTGATTTTCACCTTCGTTTTAGTTTTATATTAATTAATATTGTTGTAGTGATAATATAGTTAAGTGACATTTATAACATAGTTAATATGTTTAGTAGTTAATATTAATGTTAATGATAATATAGTTAGGTGTCATAGTTAATATATTATAGTTGTAAATATTAATGTTAGTATTCGAATAGTTTAGGTGTCATGTAATGTATGTTTGGTGCAATATAATTAGTTAGTTGTCATATGTTAGTATATTGTGATAGTTAGAATTAATTTAGGTTGTATATTAGTATCCAAGTTAGTAGTTAATATTATAAGTTGTTAAAACCCAAAAAAATATAAAATAGATAGCCCATTTAAATATAAAAAGATCTATTAGATTAAATAGAGTCCATCAATTAAAAAAAGCAAACATGCCCATACATTATACAAAAGGGCTGGGTGGCCCAATTATAACTCAAAAAAGAAACCCTAATATCTTCTTCTTTCTTTGCACAGCCGAAAGGAGGCTGTAGGATCAATCTAAGATCCAACAACGCAGATCGCGCCAGCTAGGGATGATATAGAGCCTAACCTACATAGTCGTTCGATCAGGATGCAATCTAATGACTCATATCGCTTCGGGTGTTCATGCAGATCACCACTAGCGCGTGGCAGCCACACACATGACGTTTCAGCTCAGGCTGATCACTTCGTCTTCTCCGACGATCTACTCGCTCTGATTCTTCCTCACCGGCGCCATTCGAGTCACCATAAACACACAAACAGAAGAACAAAAAGGGTTAAATCCCTAAATTAGGGCAGAGCAATTTAAGATAAAACCAACAAGGATTAAATCCCTAATTCAAAGCCCTAGCTAGAAAAATCAGAAGCAAAACGGGAAAGGATAATCCCTAATTCGAAGCCCTGGCGAGAATCAAGCTACAATCGGATATGTAAAAGGCAAAATCAGAACCAAAAGGGAAAGGGTTAATCCCTAAATTAAATCATCTGGCAAAGATCAAGCAATTCAAGATAATCCAGGGAAGAAATTAGGGAATTAGGCTTAAAATTCAAGCAATTCTTGTACTATATAAACCCCTTTGTAATCCATGTAACAACGACAATTCCAGAGAAATCACAGACAGCAATTACAGAAAACACTCTAGCATTCGGAAGTTGTAGGAGCAAGCAATTTGTAATCAGTGTTCAGAAGCAATAAAGAGAAGCAAGTTCTGGTAATTTTTCTATCTATTTACTTTCTGTTTCGAATTAAATAAAGAAAAATGGTTTGTTTTTACCTTGTTTTTTTTATCAGAAACAGGACAGAGATTTGACTTTGACGAAAATTTGGCTGAAAAATGCAATTTCGAGGTCACCAAAATCTGAGAATTTTGCCTCTGTCAACGGCGACCGGCGCCGGTGGAAGGCGGCCGGCACGGCGGATGTTCATCGTATTCTTCATGAAATGAAGAACACGAAGAACACATAAGAAAATTATAATAAAACTCGTTTTGATCCGGTTGGAAATAAAGAGAGAAAATGATTTCTGTTTATAATTTTGGCTATTTATACTAACCTGTTTGACTCGACCCGAACCCGGCTATAACCCATGCCTTTCTTATTCGGTTCTCCTACCGTATCTACTTTGTTTTCAATTGTTTTAATTTCCTCCTTTTCCCTTTCAATTCGACACCTAATTTCAAATTGTTTTCAAATTAACTCTCACATTTTGGTTTTCTTTAAATTCAGTCCATGATACAGATTTTTTTAAATCAAATTAATTGGTTTTTTATTTTAATTACTTTAATAATTAATTTAGTTTAAGTATTTTGCTTCTTTATTCTTGTATGTATATGTATGTGTGTTAATCCTTAGGATTAGGGACTTAAAACATAGATTTGAGACATGTATGTAAAACATTCTTCATTTTCAATAAAACATACTTAATTATATTATAACCTTAATAATTTAAAGGAATATAGTCATTTCTTTAGGATTATTCACTACTTGGATTTTAATTAAAAGATTTTGACACATTAAATTTTCTTTTTGATTTATTAAAAAAGTGAAAAATTAATTGATGCAGTGTCTTATCAAACGGGAATGATGGGTTAGCGCCAGGATTGTTGGCGGTGATTAAAGTTTATCTCCCGGGCGATAAGGCCGTTAAAATAGATTTACATTCTATTTGCAAACAAATAAATTGAAATTTTGTGGACTTGCAAATTTAGGTTTTAAAAATGCTTTTTGAAATCAATTATGTACCAATTTTTGGGCGTTGTGGGGGTGCTAACCCTTTCCCACAAGTAACCGACCCCGAAACCTATTTTCTCTTACTTTTGTGGATCAAAAATTGTTGTTTTAATAAATAAAATGTTTTATTAAAATAACCCTTGTTTTAAAAGTGATCCAATCACATTTTCTTCAAAAAGACTCGTGATTTTATAAAGTTTTCCAAAACGTCAAAACCTTCCTAAAAAAGGGTTGCGACAGCGGTTGTAGTGAGGAGTTCTAGGGAACTTTTCTCTTGCCGGTTGTAGTTGGGTGCATTGCATTGAGCTTGTGATTTATTGGTTATAGTTTAATGGATTTTAAGAAAATATTACTATGGTTTATGATTATGGTTTGTCTTGCAATTTAAGGACACACTAAGCTCTTTAGCTTACTCTCCTATAGTTTCCTCTTATAGATATCTTTGGACATTAGACGACTCGGTACTTGGAGGATCTCACTTTTATCTGGTTATTTTATTATTCAGTACGAAACTATTTTTAGTTATTCAGATTATTATTTATTATTTTGGGATATTTTGTAACTTCATACTAGAGAGACTAATTATGTTTTCCTTTCAGATTATTTAAGCAATCTTTTACTATGATTTTATTTTAGAGATTTTTTGTAAACATTCCAATATTTATTATGATATTTATGTATTTTACTTATTACAAGATATTTATTAAATTCCTATTATTTTATTTTAAATTAAAGTATTTTTAAAATTGATTTCTTAAGGGTTAAGTTTTCAATCGTAACTTCCTAAAGTCTGTCTTTTCTTCTAGGCTGGGTTTAGGGGGTTACATTTATTGGTATCATAACTAAGTTCAACTCTCGGACTATGAGGCTCACATAATATTTTAAGCTGAAAATGATTTTTGCATGAATATTAAATATTTTTGGGCAAAATAAGATTTTCTGATAAATTTATTATTTTAAAGAATTAAAGATATGATTTAAATAGAGTCTCCAAGTACCAACTCTAGTTCTAGGATTATTTCTTTTGTAGATAGACTATTATGTCACCTCGTAAGATATCTAGATTAGTGATCGATCGTCATTATACCCGTCCTTATGAATATGAGATCAAAGCCTATTTGAAAACTCTGTGTTGTCATTCGTAACCTGATCCATAATGCTCTTTTTTGCCTCTATCTGAATATTTGTGCTTTTGGGAATCTATTGCTAAGTTTAAAAATTTTGAGGACGGAATCTTTTAAGAGTAGGAGAGTTGTAACACCCCAAAAATTATGCCCAAATTGTAAACCCTAGATTCAAAATATCCCTAATTTAGAAACCTAATTTTGAAATCCCTAATTCTTAAAACCCTAATGATTTGGAAATTTAATTTAGAAACCCTAATTAAGTTTGAGGTTTAAATTGAGAAAATTTAGATTTATAAGGTTTAATATAGAAATTTGGGGTCAATTTGTAAATCATGAAAAGCTTAGGTCTTAGTTTGCAAACCCTCATTAAGTTCAATGGCTTTCCTTATAATTACCCATTATATTGGGTATATAAATACCTTTCAGCAAAATAGGCTCTGCCATTGTTGTGCAGCCGTTCTCTCTCCCTCATTCGATTAATTCATCTCCCACCTCCTTCTTTGTTTCGAACTAAACACCCATCATCTTTTTTTTACTTTTTATTTCGATTCAATTAGACCATGTGTTAGGTCCGAGCTTGGCAACCGTCTTTAATGTTTGAGCTATTGTTTGCTTAAGGTGTGTTTCTTCCGGTGCTATAAATAAATTATATGTTATTTGTAACACCCCTCACCCGTGTTAGGAGTAACCCGGCCAAGGAGTGTTAAAACAAGCAAACAAGCAAGCACACAAGAATTCAAGCCATTTAAAACTTTTGAACTCATCCTATTAGATGAGTTACTTGCCTAACAAGAAACCCAAACAATCATCCAGAACATGCTTTTCAAACATTATAGCTTACCAAATATAGACATAGGCCTCAAAATACCAATCAAGGAGATATAACATAGTCCCTTATACATGTAGGCAATCGAATACACTCAAGGCAAGACACAAATTCGTTTCAAGTTTATTCAAGTATGCGAAGCTTTGATCCATTTCAAGACAATGTCAAACATGGTTTCAATGTCATATTTATGTCAAGTTAACTAAACATAATCTTCAAGCATTTTACATTCAAGACAAGGTTACATATAATGTTGGTTACTATACATGATCACAATTGTATTCATTCCAATCATATCACCATCAACATGCCTTCAAGCAAGCTTAACATCATCAAGAAATCATGACTAACTTATCATGACCTTAGTTATTTGAACTAGAAGCAACCTAATCGACCAAGTGATCAATTCGAATAGAGCATTCAGGAGTTAAGCACATAGTGTCCCATTGTTAAGCACATTCAAGATAACTAGATCATGTAACCAAGTTCCATTCTCCATATTCAACAAGACATGCCTAATTTATTCACATAGCATCTAGATATCATGACATCAAACATTGCTAACCAAGTCTTTACAAGCTTCTAAAGGTCAAGGCCATATATATATACAAAATTCAAAATGAACAAAATGCATGATATAGCTTAATTATGTACATATCTAGGTGCCACCAACTAGGAGAGTTACAAAATAGATTCGAAGTCATATTTCTAGTTCTGCTTGTATCTTGCTTCAAGCTCAAGGAAGATAGCTTTAAGATCTCTTTAAACCTGAGGTTTGGGAAGGATGGAAACAAGAGTGATAAGTACATAATGTACTTGGTGAAGTAGCAACTAATTACTAGCCAATTATCAAGTTTAAGTAGTCTTAAATCAAGTACAACCTAGCTAAGGTTTGAGCATGTGACGTTAAGTCTAACCTAAAGTTTCAAGTGTTTCAAGCTAAGTAGGGAGTCAAGTAGTCATGTATAGCTATTACCATATATATACATCATCACAAGTACAAGAACATATAACAAGGTCTCAATCTCAAGTAATATACATTATTTCATGCTTCAATACCATTCGAACAACAATTAACAAGAAGGTTGTTTCCATTTCAAGTTTTGATCGAGTATTAAATCAAGACAAGAGGCGTGTTCAAGCATATCAATTCAAGTATGATCACTTTTCAAGTATCATGTAAGAAAGCAAATTCAAGGTATCAAGTCAAGTATCATTCAAGCTTTAGGCCATGTATTTCTTTCTTGCTTATTCATTTTAGATTAGGCATTAGTACATAGTTATGTCTAGGTAATTGAGTCACGAACTAAACTATCATCAAAACAAGAAATTGGTTATATCACCCTCATACTGTCACCAGTGACCATAACACACATCCCTCCTACTGTCGCCAAATAAGGGCCTTAGCCCAGGACTGTAGTCCACCCAAACACAATGAGCTCTAACCTCTATGGCATGTCATCCTACCTATGACCAACTAGCAACCAAGGCTTTGTTTGATTTACTTGTCAATTACTTAAACTTCAATATTTTAAGTCAAGGCAAGTACACACAACAAGATCGTGGCAAGTTAGTAGCTTATTCAAGCATCCCTGTCAAGTGTTTATCTATCAAGGTCAAGATAACCCTCAGGTCATTCGAGTCTTAGCTCGATTTACATGCATTCATTGCAATTCAAGCAAGTTTGCATTTCATGTCATCATTAGCATCAAGCAAGATCATATCTAAGCATTCTTAATTCATTCGATTAGGTCAATACAAAAAACCATAGAAAATCAATCTATTGTTACATGATTCATTTGTATTATCAAATCATATATCAAGCATATCTTACTACCGAGTTTCCATTTAAGCCATTCTTCCTTTAATTCATTTCCAAGCATAATTTAGATTCATGTCATGGCATGAACATATCAATGAAATAGTAGTCATGCATATTTGGTTAGGACCTAAGTCCTAACCCTATGTAAATGCTACACTCACAATACTCCAAGCTAGTTTTGATCCTTGATCCAAATCCCTTTTTGCTTGTTACTAGGTTGCCCAACTCTATCTTCTTCAACAAGATCCACTCCTTGTTCTAACATACATCCAATATAATGGAATCAAAATCAACAACCAAACAATACATTTCAAGCAATCCAAGTTCACAAGAAACTAGAGTCAAGCATTGTATTCCCAACAATCAAACAATTTTATCATTTCAATCTATTAGAATAGTTTTGCCCCGCTCTTAAACTACCCAAAACAGTCCCATTTTAACTGTATTTACAATGTTATATAAAACAACCCCCAACAGTCCTAATTTTTTTCTAAAATAGTTTGCAATTACACCATTCTATTTGTTCTACAAAATAGTCCAAATTGTGATTATCTCATACAATTAATGTTAACAAACTTTTAATCTAAGTTCCCTTGGTTTTAAGTCACTATTTCCAGCCTCTAATTCATACAATTCGAATTACCTTATCAAGTTACACGATCAATCAAACAATGGTTTCATTCATGTTCATTTCATACTAGGCCCATAGGCCAATTGAGCCATAGCTCACATATCATGTAAATGTCATGTTTCATTTCATCAAGTAGGATAACATTACAAGCAAGTACTTTAAGCATTTGATCACACGCCTCTTGATACATACAAGCACCAAGTTACCACTTAAACATTCGAATTGAACATGTATTCAAGGATATGATCAAGTTTCATGGTTTACTAGTCATTATTCCCTTATTAGATCAAGTCCATATTAGGTTCATTTAAGCATTACAAGAATGTAAACAAGCATGCATTGGTTAGGACCTAGTCCTAACCCTAGAGATAACTACACTCACAATACTCCAAGCTTAGCTAGCCTTGGATCCACACTCCTTTGTTCTTAGCTTTAGGATGTTCCACTTTTTCCTCATCCACCAAGTTCACTCCTGGTTCTAACACATTACAAGTAAACACATATCAAAACAAGTTCACAAAGTCATTCAATCAAGGCAATGTTACAAGTACATAACATACACAATTCTGGCAGCATGTTCATATACGTTCTTCACTACACTTAACCACACTTATCTATACTCTAATTCATGTAAAATAGGGCAGAATCAATGCCCCAAAACTGTATACAATACAGTTTACAAATTACCACAAAACAGTGTACAATTACCTAAATTGTTGTTACTAGGCAGCATGTAGTATGTTCACTTAAACATGCATAACATTCATTCCGTACGTCAGAATTTCAATTGGTTTACACCGTTGGAAAGATAAATTAACTGTCTTTATAACTATATAAGCCTTGCATTTTAGTTCTTTGCCAATTAATACAGTTTTTAACTTAAAGACAGGGCAATTTGCCACACTGGACAGTTTGCACTGTCCCTAGTGTTTCTTCTCTACATTTCAGTATACAATTCAGAATTCAGTTCTTTTTTCTCATAATGATTTTAGACATGTCAAGGTACTATCCATAAAAATTTCAGCCTTAAATTCCTTTTATACAATTTATGGTGATTTTTCAAAGTTACTGCCCAGAACAGAGCATTCTGGGCACATTACACTAGGTTGAGTTTCTAGTTTCATAACTCATTTTAACAAAGTTCTAACATGGAAATTCAACTTATTTTCATGTTCTTACATGTCTAGGTCATTCTAATTCACCTAAAAATGTGCTTAAAATAGGACATTATCATGTTAAATTCAATTTGATCTATTTGATCAACATTATACATCCAATTCACCATTTGAGCAGTCCATTACCTAGTTTTAACTAATCCAATTAGGTGCATTCATTTTCCAGCAACTTATCTATTCCATTCAATCCCCAATTCATCTACCAACATGATCAAAATAGGGTTCTATATACATTTAGCCTATTTATACATTTTCACTAATAAAACAGTCCCTAATCAAGACTGTTTTCAATCATACTTCCAATTCTCAAATTTCCAGCAACCATATACATTATCTTTATCAAATTGGCTACTAGAATTCACAACTTCAATTTCTATGAGAAGCTAAGATCATCTTAACATGCATAACAATCATCCTAATCAACCTAGGCAACAAGAACATCATCATTTCAAGATTCAAGCATCACATAACATGTAAGGATCAAGCAATATGCCTTCTCCAAGCTAATTTGGTCAAAGTTAAATAAAAAATCATGAATTTGAAGGTGATGTATGAAGCTTTTTCTGTCCCCTTTCTCTTTCAACAATCGGCCATGGAGGATGACATAGGGAGGAAGATGACGAAACTTTTGTTCATCTTTACCCACCTAGTCGTGAGTCATCATACAATAAGGCACATGTTCTCTTACAATGAGAACATGTGTCTAGGCCTTTAATTCTAATGAAATTTACATGCAATCCCTATAACTTTGCATGTTCATATTTCCATCCTTCCATTTATGCCTTCTAGTTTTAATTTCAATTCAATTTGGTTCTAATTTCACTTATTTGATCTTAAGGATGGCCAATGTTCTTTCTTCTTTAAATTGATTAGCTTATGTATTCAATTAGCCTATAGTTTAGATTGTGGTAACTTTCCCAGGCCAAGTTTAGGGTGTTACATCACCGAATAAATTTTGGGTTGCCTTATCGAAAAAAAATTAGTTGACTTATCGAATTAAATTGCCTTTATGGGTGCTAATAATCTCTTTTAATGAGATTAATGGAATTTAGAATTCCTTGTCACGGTTACATTTTTCAACATGTAGCAAAAATTTGAGGGATGAAAAATAAAAAAACTCACGAATAAAGATCATATTTATTCAAATATCGAGGTTTTGACAATCGATAAGAGAATGGTTGAATAATCAGTTGGAAATTACAACGTTTGATTAAAGTCAAACAATTGTTTCATGGCTTTGAGAATCTATGATGAGTTTCTTTTATGATGGTTTTAAAATCTCGATATTGCGGATGAAAAAATTGAATTGAGAGGGATGTCCTCATATTGGACTTTGACAGTACCCTATCTAGATTAGTCAGAAAATATGTCAGGATAATAAATACAAATGTAACATATGGAAATTGGTTACATACATTTTGCGGATGAGTATTTTTTTAATACTCAATAAGTGAGATTTTAATAGCTTTTAAATATGAATAAAGTGGGATGCAAAGAAGTTGATTGACTCATGGATTTGTTGGCATAAATTTTATTATGGGTAACCAACAATGATAAGATATGCTTAACGAATGAGTATGAGCAAATACCACTAGATTAAAAGTTCTCCAATTAAATATCCTTATAAAAGAGTTGATTTCAATTCCCACGATCTGCGAAAAAATCCTAAATGAAATATTGGAAAGTATTGTGATTGTACATAATGTGCATGTCTAGGATTGGTTTTATGGTAGACTTGGTATTTAAGCGTGTCTAGTGCACCATCTCTCTTTCCTATATACTTACCTGGTGCATTATTCATTATTATGCTCACTATTTCAATTTATAAAAGACTATGACTCAATGATGCTCATTAACTTATGCAGAAGTTAATAGTAATATTTGACAAATCTTATAAAGATAAATTCATTTGGTCGTAGTAGATGGAAGTATTTTGTGGTCTCTTTAAGTCAAGTTTTTTTTTACTAACACTTTAAAAATGTTGGGTGTCTGAAAATGATGAATCAAAAGAATGCATGAATTTATAAAGATTAGTCATTCAATTTAGATTTCGAGATGATTTTTGAGAACCTAGCTAAACCACTAACCAAGAGATTAAGTATGAGATTGGTTCTTGACTCTTCAAGGGGATGAATCTCAAGCCCATTGATTGGAGAATTCATGGAGAATGCTCAATTTAGTATTCGAAGTTCAATATGGTCACAACGAAACCTTGAAAACATGGTGGATACCCAACTTAGAGTTCTAAGTTCAATGTGGACTAAACCTTGAAGAGACTCATAGTGTACATACTAATTTATCCTTATGGCGAACATTGTACACATAAAGGTTGAGCTTTTGCTCTTAATAAATTCATAGCCCCTTTGGTGGTCTTAGTGAGAAAGACTTGATGAATTTACCGATATGGATGAATATCTACTCTTAATGGGTTCATAACTTAGTGTTTGTATGGTCCTATTGAGAAGGACTATATGAACTCACCATTAAGAATGATGAGTTCTATACTCTTAATGAATTCAATCCCAAGAGTTTGAGTGATCCTATTTGAGAAGAACATATTGAACTCATCGATAAAAGAGGTTGAGTTTTTATTCTTAATGATTTCTTGTCCTAGGGTTTGGGTGGTTCATTTGAAATGAACTTGAAGAATTTAACTATTTTATTGCGAGGTTGAGTTTACAGAAAAAAACTTTAATGGTTTCATAGCCCTAATTCAGGTAATTTATGTTGAGATAGACCTTATGAAATTACCTACGTAAGTGAGAAGGATTTGCCGCCTTTTATGAAAGACATTGGGCTGTCTTTCTAGTACATTTATTAGAATCCTGAGGTGTGTGTGTATGTGTGTGTCTTCTCATGGTTTTTCTCCTCAAAATTTATTTTATCTGCGCATTTGGTGGGGAATGTTAGAAATGCTGGTGGAGAAAATTCGGAAGGTTTTCACTCATTTACTGCATATTTAATATGACAGTTACATGATTTAAGTCATATTTAAGATGACAGTTACAAACAAATTAATTTGTTTGTCATTATTGATGTGAGTGATTTGTCGATCTTACCCCCAACTTTCAGCCTATAAATAGAATACTTCAAATTCACTTTTAGTTTATCTCAAAAATGTTCTCGTGCGTTTCATGCTATCTAGAAGAAAGGGACAATACCACTTTTCCAATTTTAAAATTATGGTGTAGAAATTTTGAAGGTGTTGTGTTAACCTCGGGGCCATCGTCCAGTACAATGATTATACCAATCGGGACGAATTTATTTCTAAGGCAGTGGTCATACCACGACATAGCAAATGTTCGATATCTTTCAATTTATTTTTTTTTCATCCAGTCAATACTAACAGATTCATTTCGCAGTTATATTTTCAACAATATGTTCATGTAAGTTGAGCGGCCAACCTCTTTTCTTTTTCCAACAATATGGAGATATTCGAATTCTCTGTATTGCCTTCAACCATCGTGGGTTTGTTATGGTTTCTTATTATGATCCAAGGACAACAAATGCTATGAGGGAAGAAATAAAGAAGTAAAGGATTCGTTCAATGTACCAGGAATAACATTTAATCGATGTTGTTATCAAAAGATTTCAAAATAAAGTGGTTGGCCCAGCTTTTAAAATTTCTATACTTTTCTTACTGCCAGTTGTGGGTTCGATTCCCATGGCCCTCAATTTGAGCTACCTACTTATTTGTTGCTTCATTCATTTTCTACCATGGAAGGATTAAATTTAAATAAAAATTATGATTAAATTGATATAATATAAATTGATATAATATGTAAGTAACGAGACTATATGTTTAATTATATAAATTTTTGTTAATTATCACGCTATTTTTTTTCTTAAATTTTAATAGTTAATGACTTAATTAATACCATTTAAATAATTGAATAATTTTTTTGACAAAATTAAAATAACGATAGTACACATACGCATTTTAACGGGTAGCTGTAAATAGCAGTAATAACGAGATGCTATTCTCGTTTTTCTCCCATTACCATATAATTGTTAAGATACGCATTTTGGAACGAAAAAAATTAACGTACCAAAAATCCATAAAATAAAGATAATTAAGGGCTACGAACTGCATCCCGAAAATAAATAAAAAAATGGAGAAAGAAAAATAAGCGGGAAAACACTTTCTAGGGAGATTTGTTGCAGAAAAAAAGGCGGCACGAGCAGAAGACACTAATATGGAACTTCAGATGGGTGACGATAGCATTCTGTGACTGGACGACGATGGCTTGGCTGTTGAGGTTCCTTTAAATTTGTTGCAACGCCGATTGGGAATAGCAGATCTGTTGTAAAACGTCCTAATTTAATGCTAAAAACAATAAATTTCGAAATTTATTCAAATAATCTAAAATGTTATACTTTTATAAGTTAATTTTTTTTTCTAGTTTCGAAACTTAAAAACAAATTTCAAAATTTGTCCCAATAACCGCTAAATTTCGAAACCGGTAAAAAAATCGAGCTTTAAAACTGTTAAAAACCCTAACTTAAAATATTATTAAAAGATATAATATTTTAAATTATTTATCAAATTTTAAAAATTATTATTTTTCAAACTTTAAATTAAATTATTTTTTTGGACTTTTTCCATTATAAATATTGATAAGAAAGTGGATATTAATGAGAGGGCTATTTTTACGACACTTTCAAGGGATAAAGCTGGCAGTTTTAATGTGGCGACTGTGAGACTTTGAATGTTCCCACGTGAATAAAGGATTTTGGGGGAAGCAACCCTTCAGATTTCCTTAGTGGTGGGCTTGAAAGCATTGGACTCAAAATGGGCCAACTCATTTGCTGAAACTATTTGGGTATTAATATGACCACGGTAGAGAGTGACATAGGGGATGCGGCTAATTTGGTTGACTTATCTGCCATTAAATGTGTCGAGGCATTTGAAAGCCACCTTTGAGTTTTGCTAATTTAATCCTTGATTTTTGTTTTAATTTAGGTTGTAAAATTTAATTTTCATTCAATTTTTCCTTTAATTTTAATTATCTAAATTTTATATTTATATTTATAATTTTTATTTTAGAAAGTACTCTGAAAATCATTAAAAATAACTTTTTTATATTTATAGTTGTTATGTTTTATAATAAGTTGTGCGAATTTAAAAAAATTCATGACATCGACACCCGTAGTGACCGCAAAAACATTTGTTATTTCTGCAACCCGATAAACGCAACGCATCCGAAAACGATACTGCGAACGCTATTTAAATCGCTAGACTTATTACTTAATTTGGTAATTCTTAATAATTGAATTCTTAATGACAAAAGGATATATTTATTAAGGGCTATGATCCACTTACATGGTGTTGATAGCTCTTTAAAGAGCATGTATTTTCTCTAGATTTATAGATCTAATTATCCCCACCCCTGTGTTTATTGCATCCATTTCTACTTTTTCATGTCTATTTCCTGCATTTTATCTAACTTAGTCTCAGTTGCTCTTATTTTATATATTTCTGCCTATTTTCCTTGTTGTCGCTATATTTCTAATATCCCTGCAGAGGAAGTTTTCACCACTACAGCTAGTTCGACATTGCATCTGCAGCTGTCAAGCCTACTTAAGGATAAGGTCAAACTGCTAGTTGTATTATTTGTTGCAACAAACTTTGTACGGCTTTGGGGCACGCAAATCACATGCAAGACATGCGCCATTCCTTGGGGACCCTATAAAAGGATGAATCCGGAAGAGAGAGAATGAGAATGTCATGCAATTATCATTTCTCTTATCATTTGCAACTTCCAAGCTTTTTCCACCTTCCATGGCGACTTAAGCTTATTTATGGAGATCTGAGATGAAGTAATATAGAATTATCTGAGGAGAAGAGGAATCAAGTGTTGATCAAGGAAAATACTTTGTTATATTCTTAAACTCTTTTTTTTTTGTTTAGACGCTTGTTGGATATTACTTTCGTATTTTATGCTTATTTAACGATGTTTTAAACTTTTGAGCTTTATGAACTTGTTGAAACTTTTTTCTACAGTTTAATATATATTGGTGTTAGCTTTTTCTTAAGTTTTAATTGTTGGATCTGATTATCGTTTTGCATGAGAGTGTTAAACTAGCCACTGACATCGACAGATGCAGTGACAAGCCAGATTAATTAGTATTACAACGAAAGTTGATCCACTTGTTCAAGGGGTTATAGTTCCTACTTATGACGAGAGTTGAAGCCGACCTACATCCCGGAGTCAACAATTGAAGTTTAAATAGAAGCTAGCACTCAAGCTGTCCTTTTAATTGATGATTGAGCCATCATATTCCCTCGAAGTGTACTTGATCTTTCTGCTAAACTAAACCAAGGAGATCCAGGCTTTATTTTTATATTTCTCTATCTTTTTTATATCCTCTTTTATTGCTACCACAATCAATCCTTCATTCAACTCTTTAAACCTTTCATTGCAATCACCATTGCACTCACAATTACCACTTTTACAGTATTGTATTGTAGTTATATAAGTCTTAAGTTGAATACACCATCCTTGTGAGATCGATACTCAAGCAAGCTTGTCTTGTTTCTATTCTTGCATCGATAGTATAGCTTGCATTAATAGTGTGACGTTTTCACATCGATCAAGTTTTGGCACCATTGCGAGGAATGACGTTATTTGGTTTTTATGTTTCTGCTTGCAATTTTGTTTTCTTTGTTTATGTTTGTAGCTATTTCTAATAGCTTTCTTCCCCCCCTTTTTTTTACTAAGTTTTGTAGGTGTTGTATGACCATAAGTGCCACCACGCCACTATTTGTACTAGATCTAGAAATTGAGAGAACTTTTCAAAGAAGAATTAGAGAACATGGTGTGTAACCCCTCAACCTGGCCCAGAAGAAAAAGGCCAAATTTAGAAAGCCACATTCGTAACTTCGCCCTCAAGTAAATCAATACTGAAAATTTTACTATACTTTAAAATAAAATTACTGTAATTTAATACCTCTCTATATAATTCATAAAACTCGAATGTCAAAGTAATATTGGAGAGTTTAATAAAATAACTAAAAACAAAACAAATAAATGCATGCTTAAAATAATCCCAAAATATAAAATGTCTCAAGTCTGAAATTACATAAATATCTCCAAATAATAATGAATAGTAATTTGAATAATAAAAGGTAGTTTGCACTGATAAATAATAATGCCGAGTAAAATAAGAGATCCTCCGAGTACCAAGTCGCCTAGAGTTCAAGGTATGTAAAAGAAAACTATGGAGGAGTAAGCTAAAGAGCTTAGTGTATCTCTAATGTGCAAGAAAAACCACAATACCAAACACAATAATTTCTATAAAATCTTTAAGTTCAAAAAATGTTGAATCGCAACACAAACAATTTAAATTTATAAACACAATGCAATGTACCCAGCTATAGCTCACCAATCGCTAAGAGGAAAGTTCCCCATAACTCCTCACTACATCCACCAATCGGTAAGTGGTTGAAACCACAATCTTCCAACGTACAATCTCAACCTATGCACACAACGGTATACAATGACAGTTCTCAAATCTCAACACAATCTTTAATTTAATCTGGGTTCACAGTACACAAATCCATTATTTAAAATAAATCTCTATTTCAAGTATGAATGCATGAAAATTTCTTCATGCAACAACACATCTCATATAAAATACTCATAAATTATAAAACAACATCTCACTGTAAAATTATTTATCACAATAAGAAACACATCTCAAGCCGTCAAAAGCTCTAACATCGTAGACGACGTCTCCAGACTCATATCTAAAACCAGGTGTTGTTGTATCGGAATCTATTACATGTTCGTATGAATATGTGAACACGGGCAGACATTAAAGTTTAGAAATAAAGGATGTGGGGGCCACGGTTTGGGTGAGTTTCATGGCCACTTTGAAGGGTTTTATTTTGGATGGTGATCAGAAAGGTGATTTGGGGTATAGTTCATCAACAACCAAACAAATAATTTTTCTTGAAACATAGAGGAGGCAAGCCATACCCAAGCTGGACACTCGGACCAACGAACGTATAATCCATGAGGGACAGTGGCGACACGGACAAGGTGATGAGTTTCGGGGATTGTCACCAAGAGGGGTTTCAGTAGACGACAAGTAAAGATTTAGAGAAACATATTGTGAGTTTCAGGGATTGTCACCAAGAGGGGTTTTAGTATACTCGAATTTTACAAGGGTATGGGTATATATACTATATTCTCTTAGTAAATAAAATAAATAAATAAACCTAAAAAATAAATATAAATAGTCCATAAATAATATAAAAGTCCCTTTACATAATCTTCAAGCCCATTACATTGGTATACAACGTAAAGGCCCATTTCTCAAGTGTTTCCCGCCCAAAATTAAATCTTTGACAGCTTTCTATTACCCAAACACAACCCAAACAAACACAAAATATCTGATAACCCCTTTCCCCCTAAATCTATCTTTCAATAGACACGTGTCACTCATTCATTGATTCGAAACAATAGCACAGGGATTATGGTATTTCTTTTGCTTGGTTGTCACCAGTTGGCTCGGGATGACGTCACGACGCACTCACCTATAAAAGGAAAGAGAGAGAATGTCAGAATTAATGATAATTTAATAAAATAATAATTACCTTGATAAAAGAGAGGAGAGAGAAAAGGGATCACCTCGGGGAGCCAAACCGACGCTGAGAAGAGGAATCATCGCCTGAGCAGCCAGAGCATCGTCGAAGAAGGTCAAAAGATGTCGTTGGAGTTGTAATATCACCGCCAGGATCGCCGTTTCACCTTCGGAAGGTATTTTCCTTCCTTCTCTTTTGTTTTCCTGCAAACAAATAACAATATCCGGTTGTAAAAAAGAAAAAACAGTAACAAGTTGAAAAAATGAGACGTTGGAGCTTATCTGTAGGCCGACACGTTTGAGGAAACGGTAGAGTCCAAAAGGGCACCGGGAATGGGTAGCATTAGGCTTTAGGTCGGGGAAGAAGAGTGGTTCTATCAAACCGGGCTTAAATCTAGGTTTAGGGATAAAAATCAGAGATTTTCAGTTTGGAGGTGGTGGCCAAAATTCGCTTGACGGCGGCTGAGAATCGTTTCCCAGCCGCCGAAGCAAGGTTGTAGATGATCAGAGCTTTGAACGATGGCCATCGAACGGTAGAAAATGACTAGCAAGCGGCTGCTCAAGAATTGACGACGAAGCGTGTGGCGGTTTGCTGCCGGAGTTCTTTGTGTTCATCTCATTTCAGATGAACACACAAAGAACACCTTCAAAAATGAAGGATTTTGATCCGTTTTGAACATGAAATCTGGGCATAGAGAGTTTTTCTAGATAGAGGGGGGATCGTTTATTAGAGGAGAGAGAGAGAGAGCGAAATGAGAAAATGAGCTGAGTTAACTCAGTGAGGGCCTTTTATAGGAAGATTAAAACGACATCGTTTTGGTGCCGGGTCACTTTGGCCCGTGAGCGTGATCCGGGTCGGGCTTTTGACCCGCGCCCTTCTTTCCAGGTTCTCTTGATTTTGGCCCAAGGATTTGCTATGTATTCAATTTAGTTCCTTTAATAAAATTGATGTTTAAATGTTTTAATTCCTTTCATTTCAGCCATTTTAATTTAATTGTTTAATTTAGTTTTAATTGTTTTAATATATGTTTGATGCATGATTTAAAATGAGCATATAGTTTTGCATGTTAGACAATTTAATCACTTAAATTTAATTAATTGTTAGAGCCTTTAGTCCTTTAAGTTCACAAATTAAGAATCAATAACTAATTAGTTGAGATAATTATAGTAAAATAGTGGATATTAAATGAAAAACTTTGGAGTACAAATTTAGGTTGTGTCCCAATGGAATTGGGTGTTATTCTAACATGGCTCTAAAGTAGAACATTTAATATTCATTAGAACATTATAATTGGATGGATAATTTAGTTATTTAATTAGAGCCTTGATTAAGATTATAACTTTAAACAATTAGAATGACAAATTAATTAGTGAATATTATCTAAATTTTAGGGGTTTCAATATGGATGATATTCAAACAATTGGTACTATCTCATAAAAGTCTTTAAGTTTAATAGTATTCATAGTCTTAAACAATTTAATTAATTAGAGCCATTTTCTGTTAGAACTTAAAATAAACAAGACAATAATTGGACATGCATTAAAAACTTTTTTATGTTGGGAATATATTTTTGAATACGAATATGGGCGTCCTAACGTATTTGGCCCTTTGAATCTCATATTCGTATAAATATATTTTTTTATAAATGGATATCTCCATTCGGAATTTAAATCCAATTAATAATTAAGTGTTAAATTAAATTTGAATTATTATTCTTAAAATGCCACATGAAATTAAAAGGTACTGAAAACGGGCGTTTGTGGTGGTGGTAATCCTTCCCCACACGTAACCGACTCACGAACCCAATTTTTAAAGAATGAATCTTTAGATGTTTAATGGTGTCCGGTCTACCTCGAAGTGACCGATGGCGACTCCAAAATGATTTCAAGATTAAATAAAGAAAAAAAAATCTAATTTAACATGAAAAAACCTAATTTTCTAAGATTAAATAGACAAAACCCAAATTTTTAAACCCTAATCGTCGAGCTATTTTTACACTTGGTAAAAAAATGGTCACAACAGCTTGGTGACTCCGCTGGGATAAAACAGAGAGTCAGGCCTAATTAGTTTTACGTGACATTTTGGCATTAAGGAGTGGTAATTTGAATTTAATTTTTCCAATAATTATTGAATAGATTTTTAGAAAGAATAGACAGCTTTTTCTTGTGTGATATAAACTGTCATTCATTCATAGCCTTCTATTCGGGCTTTCACCTTTTATTGGGAATGAGACATGATCCTACGTGAGTTATCTAGCTCCATGATAGGAATTTTGTTCTTCCTGTATACTAACATTATACACCGTGAGGTCGTGCCTCCGCTATAAGGGGTCGTATACTCCCGAATCGATGTCTTGCTGTCGCAGTAGACAATAACGATAGTTCGGGTACCCAGAGTCTAGAAAAACACCACATGATATAATCTAGAAACCTACCCTACTAGAGCCAGACAGAGACCCATGAGAGGTGCTGCCAATTTAAATACGCTTCTCTGGTTATTCTCTCTGCTCAATATAACATGCTTTATTGTATATATTTAATTTAAATTGTTGCCTTCAATAGTATTTCACCATACCGACTCATTTCTTTTGTTTTGTTTTTGTTTTGCATTTTTGCATCACATCTTTATTGCATAGAGATATTGATTTAAAGGTGGTTACCATTAGAAGACGGTCATAACAGATAAGGGGATTCGTTGTCCGATAGAAGAGAGTGCAAATATGAGGCAGTATCCGGAACCAACCACATAAGGAATGGATGGCAGTTCATCCAAGGGTCACACATCAGCTTTTGTTAGTGTTGATACTGGCAATAATGAGATATAATAATTGAAAAGACAAATGTCTGAGATGATGACTAGGGTGTCGGCTATGACCAAAGAAAAGGGATATACTGAGCTGAAAGGAGAACTAAACAAAAATCAGTACATGAATAAATAGTCAGGTCCACGTACTGTTACAATCTGCATCAATAAACCAACTAGAGGTGTAATTGAGTCAAATTCCAAGGAGGAGATGATAGGCCAGGAAAAAGCACAAGTGGAAAATAATGAAGGATCTTTCGATTCAATTTCAATGACATATGCAAAATTGCTCCCGATACTGGCAAAGAAGAGTTTTGTGAGCCTAGTCTAGTCTAGGGCCAAAAAAGTTATTTTATCCTAAAAGTTGTGACATCAAGGCAACATGTGACTACCACCAGAAAAGTACAGACCATACTACCGAGATTTGCAAGGCTTTGAAGAACAAGATTGAAAATCTTATTAGAGAAGGCTTGTTGAGTTTTGAAGGTGGAAGACCTAAATTTCCTATAAGCCTGACAATTAATAAAACACCTAGAGATGCAAGTGAAGGAAAGTATCAGTCTATCAGAATCAAGTAAATGTCCAAGGCAAAGATCAAATTCCAGCTTTTCCTCAGCCAATTTTCAGAAGATAGGAGATCACAAACATCACTTTGATCCAATTCCTATTTTATACAAAGAACTGTATCCTTAATTGTTAAAGGCCCGATTGGTGACCCCACTTTTCCTTGCATCTTTGCAACCTCCGTATCCAAAATGGTACGATATCAATGCTTATTGTGAATTTCACGATGGAATTCAAGGACATTCTATTGAGAATTACATTGCCTTCAAACGTCAAGTTCAAGTTCTTTTGGAGTATGGGAAGTGGAAATTTGGGACAAAAATTCATACGGATTCAGTGGATTAATATGAAGTTCAAGAGAAGAATACCATAAAGAAAAACATCAGTTCAAATATAAGGTTCAAATAAGCAAGTTAAGGAAAGAGTGACATGAGTTGAAAACTTTGCAATCTAGTTATCAAGAACTTTGTTCGATGCTCAAGATTGTTGGTTTGGGTGTGACTATGGAACAATCAAGGAAACGAATCAAAGAACTAAAGTGTGAAGTTGAATACTGGAAAATGAGCTCCAAGGTAAGTGAAAATCGAGTCAATACACTATCGTGTGATTTGCGGGTAATGGAAATACAACACAATACTTTCATGGATAATCTAAGGGTCAGACAGGCTAAATGCGAGATGATAACTAAGTACATATGGATGTATGAGGATAATGCTATCAAGCTGAATGACAGTCAAGCTAAATATGAAGCACTTAAGAAGAAAGTTGATGAATATCTCAATCTCACGCTAATGTACAAAGATCTTGTTAATGACGTTAAGAAAGATTGTCAAGAAAGTGAGGAGAAGCGACATGTCGAATTTCAAAGATCAAGAATGAAAATACAGGAAATGGATGATGACATAAAAATTATTGTTAATCAAGAACAAGAAGTGGCTCAACAAGTGGCAAACCTAGCTGATGAAGCAATGGCACTAAGTTGGAATATTGATCCAGCATAGATTACGGGGCAAGTTGACTTGGCTCTTAAGGGAAGTTAGCAAGTTGAGAGTTAAAGCTCACCAATATATTTAGTATCTGATATCTGATGAAATGAATCCTTTTATCTCCATGAAAGTTGTTTTATGATGATCACTTCTAGAATCAATATCTCTTACATTTATACATATTGCGTTTTAACATATTTCATATTTATCATACATGTTGCTGATGGAGAATAATTTGCATCCTTGAAGGAAAAAGGCTAATTTAAATCCCAAAAAATGATTTCTTGTCAGTATAGCTTTGGAAATATAAATGATTTGGTGGCTAGAGTGGACAAGCTTGAAGAATTCCAAGAACAACTAGTTCAAATTCAAAAAGAAATGATGGAGAACGTTAGAAGTTTCAAGATGAAACAAGGGGGCAGATCAATGAGGTGATGGGTATGATAGTTATCGTGATTAAAGAGAAGGGTTTAGTAGAAGATTCTTTCATGCAAAAAGACATAAGAAATACAAGTAATAATTGGAACAACGATTTTGTAGTAGAGGAGAATTTGTCTAATGAGGATCAAGCTATCATCAACCAATATGAGATAGTTTGCACTGCTTTGGAATGTCCCATTAAATTGATATTAGATAAAATCGAGGACTCTCTCTTGAAAATCCTATCTTCTCCAGTGAACAGAGACTTGGATAAAATGGAGCTACAAGTTGGGGAAAATGAAAAATTCAACAAGAAGATGAAGATGTCAGCTGTTTTGACGTTTGAATTGTCACCTCATTCAGCACAAGATCAACCATTGTCGTCAACAATTTCAAAACCTCATCAGTTAGCAGTTAGTCAAGCTCCTGGTTCTCAAAAGAAAAAAAAGAAATCAAAGGACTTCTAATTTAGTCCTACTTTATTCAAGTACCAAGAATTATTTTCCAAGTTGCTACAAGCTCGATTGGTTGCACCATGCTTTGTTAAACCACCATCACCTCCTTATCCAATATGGTTCAAGGATGAGGATCTATAAATTTCACGCTAGCATTCAGGGCCATTCTATCGAGAAATGTATACGTTTTAAGCGCAAAATCCAACATCTTCTAGATCTCGGGTATTTAAGTTTGAAATGATAGTTCCAGGTTTGAAGATCAATTATCAAAGTATAATCAGCCCTGTGAAATTAGACAAGGATCAAGGTAAAGAGGACAAGAAGAAGATGTGTCTTTTCAAGAGGGCCAGACGCAAAGCAAGATTAGCTGAAAAGAAACATCTACAACAAGAAGTGCTTCAAGAGAAGAAACCTCTGGAATTTTTCTAGATGTCTATCTCTATTTTACTTCCCTATCTGATACAAGGGCAATATCTCGTCCCTAGGCCAATGGAGGAGATGTTAAATCCATTGCTTTTCAATTAGAATCTGAACAATGTTTGTGATTTCCATATGGGGGCATCAGGGCACCCTACTAGGAGATGCTGGGCTTTGAAAGAGTAAATAGAGAAGCTAATTGCTAATGGAACACTGACACATGAAGTGGTGAAGCAATGGATTGAAAAATGATTGGGCAAGCTGTTGCAACAGTTGAAGAGCCGAAGAAAACGAATGTGTACTTCCAGGGTGGTCTGGAATTTGGATGCACAGGTTTTTCTTCTTGTCCATGCTTTTCCATGTCAAAAATGGACTTCTTTAAATTTTTCTGCATTTTAAGTTTTCTTTTGAATGTAATACATGGAATCAATCTTGCTACTTCTGGCCCGAAAGTCGTAGAGATCTTTTTCTAGGGACATATGTCATGTTTGTTGGTTTCATTTCAATAAAGGGATGTTTTTCATGAATATATGTATATCTCTTCTTACCCTTGAAGGCCCTTGGATGCCAATTGCAAGATGCGACGTTGATTCCAATACAAAGAACAACTAGATGTTGTGAAGACAATAAAGTGCTACACTTTTGATGATGTTCGATGACAAATCTTTGAAATTCATAAACAGTGAAGTGGACTAGACGATTTTAACCAAGTAGAGTTGCTTGAAATTGAAGTTCTAAGCATAGTCTTTTATACTCTAAAAAACACAATAATAAAAGGAGAGAAAAGAAAAAAGAAGAGAGAAAATAAAGAGAAAAGAAAAGAAAGAAATAAAGAAAGAAAAAGAAAAAAAAGAAGGAGAAAGAAAGAAAGAAAAAGAAGGGAAAAGAAAGAAAAATGAAGAAAGAGAAAGAGAAGGAGACTAAAAAAGAGAGAAGAAATGAGAGAAAAAGAAAGAAGAAAAGGGGAAAAGAGAGGAAAGTAATGAACTATTGAATAAATAAGTTTCAGAGCACTTTAATAGAGCTGCGAGGATGTCGATAAATCTAATAAACAGCTATGCTCCACCTGTCCAATACCCAAGCGTCAGAGATGTGTCTTTGAAGACATGTGTATAATAATAATAATAGCTAGTTGTAACGACCCGATTTCTCAAATTAGCGAACCAAGTCTTGGGCCTGGGATTATTGGGCTTTATCCAAGTTGGAAGAATAGATGTGGTTGGTGGAGTTGGAATTTTAAATATATGTGTGGGAGAAAGTGAATGTGGCAGAGGATGGGATAAAGAGAGAGAAAATAGAAAAGTGAGGGAGGAAAATAGGAAAGTAAGAGAGAGAGAGAGAGAAAGAAAGCTTTTCAGTCTGATCCATCACTATCTAGGCTACCGTGGCTCTCACCGCTATTGTCATTAGCTCTGCCTCATCGAGAGGAGTCCAACGATGGTCCTCGCGTCGCTAGAGCCACCATCGTTTTCCAGGAAAGAGGAAAGAAAGGTACGACCTTGCTAGGAACACCATATTCCGACCGTCTCACCAAAAACCGTTGCCACCGGCGAGCTCACCAGCCAGAGTAATGTCGATCTAGAGTCGGCCACCGCCTTCTGGCCACCAAATAGCCCCCTATGTGCCCCAACGTGCCACTAGTGAGGGTGGGCATGGCTCAGTCCAGGCGGGGGCACCATGCTGCGGTACACTGTGCCATACCAAAGCGGGCTCACGAGGTGCACATGCACTCGTCCGCACTGGAGCACGCTCCGCGGGTGCACCGAGGTTGCTGTGCACTCGACCATATTGGATCATGGACTTAGGGTGCACCCAGTTTCCTGTGCACCTGCATCATACCGGATCACCAGGGATGTTGACCAGACCGTTTACCGACATTGATTGGCAGTTGACTTTTCTCGAAGGACCCTACCTGGGGGTTTCTCGATGTTTCGAATCCAATGGTGTAGTCCATTTTTCCAAATTCAAACCCGACAAGTTGTTTTTACGCATTTCACCTTGTGATTTGATTAGGGGATTCATGAATTAATATACTTTTGTATTCGTTGGTATACGAGGATCTTTCGGGATTGGATATCAGGTCAAGTGAATATTTGATAAGCTTGGATGAGGATTTTAGTGGTATCAGCTTAAGGTTAGTACACCTCGAACTCTTATTGCTTCATGAACATAATAAATGTGATCACCTTGCTTGTTAGTGGCTGCAAATGGGTTGATGATAGATAAGCATGAGTAGGGACCGGTATATTGAGATTCGATATTTATGAGATGCATGATGACAATACGGATATGATGGGACTATTAGAGGCTTTAGAGATCGTGTAGGGTCATCGGCCATGATTGTGTGATATTTGATGATTAGTTGATAATTGCGATGTCTTGTATGCTCGTTTCGAATAGATTGATATGATTCGGTGGGAACTATGTGTTAGATGAATAATGATAATATTCGAATAAATGAGTATAAGCCGGTAACTAATATTAATGGGATGAATGCGTTAGCAAACCAACTCTATGACTTTCATAAGCTTTAGGGATCATATAAGCTTGGTAATATCGTAATTTGAGGAAATTGTATGAACTTGTGAATAGGGTATCGGTACAAGCTTTGGCTGTATTAGTACACGAATTAGGGGTCATATCGGTACGGGTCAACCCGTATCGGTACTTGTGAAAATTAATGATTTCCAGTAATGAGTTTCAGTATCAGTACGCGTGTGAGTACCGATACTCGAGGGTACTATATCGATACTCGTGTTCGAGTACTAGTACTCGATACGTTAAATAGTCAATAAATGCAAGTTAAGGGTGGAAATCAATTTGAATAATAGAAATGGAACTAATGAATGGGATTAATTATATATGAGCATAATGAGTAATAAATCGGTAACTGTTGCGTGACTTATTTGGGATAGTAGATCATAAGGATCCTTGGTGGATCGTGGGTTGAGTCATGCCAAGTTTGGGCACTCGTGTGGATGAGTCACCGTTGGTTAGTGGGATCCGGATACCTAGTGGTAGAGTGTGGCAACACATGAAGACCACTCGATGCAAGATTCTGAGTGATAATGCTCGATGCGAGATTTTGACCTATTACAATCAATCTGAGATTCAAAGTGATGACACTCGATGTGAGTTTCTAAGTATTGATGCTCGATGTGAGGTTTTGAGCATGATTGTACGCTCCTGAGGTTGTGTGATATCGGGCCTCACTCTAGGTTTGTAATTATGACATTGTATGTTTTGCTCGGTGGATTTGACAGGATCTTGAGTATGGTTGGGCCTTGTGGGCCATGTATGATGATTGCTATGTTGAGAGCATGTGTTTAGGCAACTAGTGGTAGCGCAACCTGTTTATTTATTTCTCATTTTGGCTCATACTAGCTTGTATCTTATGTTTATGATTAACATGAAGTTTAGTAGAGTAGATGTGTATCTTGCGCATATTAAGTGCTTCACAATTGGTGCAAGTGTACACATAGCAAGTTATAGTATAGAATAGATATCATCTCCACAGGGATTGATGCTACTTCAAAAATCTAACTTCTCACACTGAAAGTAAAAACACAAATTGGTGATTGTAGAAGTTCTAATTAACAAGAAAAATAAAAGAGCAATTAAATAAAAGAAAGATGTAATCGAATAAGATAGAGTAGGCCGGGTTATCGTCAGTCATGGCATGATAGTTGAATGGAACGTCATGGTAATTGAGTGCTAGAGTAGCTCAATCGCTCTTCAATTGAATCCAGTTGGATTGCCTAAGCAATTGGGAATGGAGCGATTGCCTGAGCAATTGGGCGACAACCCTCAATATTCGGTGAAGTGTTGTTTAATGGTTTCTCATTATCCCTAACTCGAAACACTGTTAATTGTGCATGCCTTGATAATAAATCCCTACGTGAACCAAGGGTGGACAACAACCTATCTTATGCTCCTTTTAGCCTTTGAAATTCGTAACTTATCCATAAGTTGAATTAATCTTCACCAACGATTGATTGAATAAAGACCATGCTCATTTGTTTCTTGAATCTAACTCTCCTGATATTAGATAAATGGATGAATTAACGAGATCCTCTCCCAATTCAGTCGCAAAATTAAGAACCAAGAATGAACAAATCCAATCGTTCTCACAACCACAAAAACACAATAACCCAAGCCAAATAAAATTAGTTCATGGCTGGGTGCAAAATAAACACAAGATATAATCTCCCTAACATGAATCTAATCGAAACAATAAAGAAGAAGAAGAATTCGAACAACCCCTTGATTTTTCTCTCCCAAATCACACATCAAGGGCTGCAGCTAGGGCCTCTATTTAGAGGAGATGGCTAGGTCAAAGCCTTTCTTGAGGAGGAAGTTAATTTGGAATTAAATAGAATAAAAGAAATAAATTTATTTTATTGTTATATTTTTATTCCTCCAAGAACTCCTCATAAAACTCTTGGAATTTACTCTTATTTTGATTTCTTCGTGGAACTCCAACTCTTCTAGGATTTATCCTTGCTTCTCATAATTATATTTAATTAAATGGATTTATCCTTCAAGAAATCGGTAGCTCCTCTTCTTATCCTCAATTGCCACGGCAATTTTCTTACTTGCTTGGGCAATTTGATCCTATACACACAAAAACACACATCTGCAGTATCTTTTTCCACAAAAACAACTAGATTATGAAATCAAGCATGATGGTGAAGGAAACTATGCAATTATGCGTGAATGACTAAAAATGCAACTAGAATGAGCCTAAGTCTAACAATTAATTGAGTAAAAAGGGTTATAAAAATAGTACTTTTGAACACTTAACACACCCCCAAACTCGAACTATTTCTTATCCTCAAGCAATGCAAACTAACAATTACCTGCTAAGACTTTAATCATCAAAGACATGCTTCAAACTTGAATTCAAACCCCAGAACCGCGACACAAAGTATGATCACCTTTTGAATTTTTCGGATAGCACAAAAATTTCCCGGAACCAAACTATAATGCTCGTGACAATGTGTGTGTGTAGTTGTATACAAGTTGATTTTCAAGATTCTATGTGAACAATAGGCTTTTATCAATTTAATTACCATGGTATTTATTCATCTTTTTACTAGAGCCAATTTCGGGCACCTCTAGCAAGCAATTTCTTATTTTAATTATTTTTTTTGTCGACTAGAGCCAATTTCGGGCGCTTCTAGCGACATCTTTAATGTGCAACTACTAGAGCCAGTTTTGGGCACCTCTAGCAAGAAATTAACTTTTAATTTTCAATTTAAATTTACCCAAATTTTAAGCAACCTAAGTTCACTAAGTTTCTTTCAATCAACAAGCCACAACCGTGTTCATAATATTTAGCATCATAGTAAAATTCTAAGTTTTTTTCATGTAATCCTAAAATTTAAAGGTTCTTTCAATTAAGTGCGGTGGCAAAAATTCATCATCGAATATTCAACAAGTTCAAGCAATTAAATCCAATCAAAGGCATGTCAAGTAACATATGCAACCTATATTCGATTACTAAAGATGAATACAACTAAGAATGAAATTAACTAGAAACAAACACCCCCAAACTCGAGAGTAGCATTATCCTCAATGCATGCAATTAAAAATTAAAAACAGAATTAAATGCAAATGAGTTAGTCGAAAAGGTCGTCACCTTGAATGGTGAGTTGTTTTTAGGCCGTTTGCTTGATTCTTTTTCCGTAACGCGATGGTTGGATACGGGTGGCTGGTGGTGCGGCTTGAACCTTTTCAATCTCCTTGTGTGCTTCACTCTCATCATCAGTCTCCTTAATGATCAAAGCTCTTCGCTTTGGCTTTGGCGGTGTGACCGGTTGTGATGCTACAGGTTCGAAGATAGACTCATACGAATTGGTAAATCCATGTAGGTATTCAGTGTGAGTTAGTTCGGCCATAGGTGCTTTAGCTTTGTTATGTGCGGCAGTTGCCTTGGCATCTATAGTCTCATGTGATGGCAACACTATGGTCCCTCATGTACCACATGAATTGCAATTGTTGGGCCTCCATTCTCTCTAGTCGGTCGGATAGGGGGCGGAACATCTCTTCAATTTGATCCATGTCCACCGAAGTAGGGTTGGTTGCTCGGGCATTAAGACTTGCCGAGGCAATATTGGTTGCCCAGACAATTTTTTGTGTTGGGGCTTTCTTTGGCACTTCTTGTTCTTTAGCTGGTTCTTCACCCATAATCTTCAAGTATTGAGCTCGATTCCACCCAATTTTGGAGGGTAATTTCTTGTCCGTTGGATCACTTGGCACATTCTCTTTCTCGCATAGTTGGGATATTAAGTTCGGAAAGAAAAAAGAACCTACATCCTTTTGACTACAAGCAAATATCTCATCACATATAATTTTTCCAACATTAATAATTCGCTTGTTCAAAATAGAATGAATCAACAAAAGACGAGAATATGAAACGGTGGTATTGTGTGTAGTGGGCATTAAACAAGTTTTAACAAATTTATTCCACAATTTTGCCTCAGGTTTTAGCACGAGGCGATTTACTATCCCTTTTTGAGCTCCTCCATTCCATTCGGCCCCTTCTATCGTGAGGTCCTTGAAGACCTTCTCGACTCCTTTAGCTGTGATGTTGTCGACAAAAGCCTTGTATTCATCCTTCTCAATTTATATCCCATAGAATATGTTGATGACGTCGACATCGATAAGGATAGCCCTACCACGAACATAAACATAGAGATTGTTGGGGTTAGGAGAATGAGAATAAAACTCTCTTACCCATGAGATATTTCCCGGCTTTTGTTGGTGGCAAAGGATTTGCCACTTGTGATGCTCGATCACTCTGAAGATGAATGGATCAAGTCCGAAGTTCTTTTGGTCGATGGTGTAGGGGAAACCTTTCTCTTCCCATACCCTCCGGTTTGAAAACTTGGCGCGATATCTCTCTTTAATGGTTGGTGTTGCAAATCGACGGAATGATGGTTCTTCGGAAGAACTTGGGTGAGAAATGGTCTTGAAATTTTTGGCCATGGATTCTTTGTGCTTGTGGTTGGAATAAAAAATTTAGAAAAAGAAAGAAAACTTTTGGGAGTTCAAGAGTAGAAGAAAAATGATGGAGCTTGAAAGTTTAATGGTGAAGTAGTAAGGATGATGGTGGTTTTCGGCTAATGGTAGGTTTATGGGGGAGAAATTAGGGTAAAATCAATATAATCTAGGCTTTTATAAGCCTTCAAAATCAGCCCATTATTTCCTCCTAAGGTTAAACTTCAATCTTCAATCCAATTCTTCCTTATCTTGAACTCTTTGCCTAAAATTCACACAAAAGAAAAATATAAACATTAAATAGATAAAATTAAATAATTAAATATAAAGATAAATAAGATAAACTAGAAATTCTAAAAGATAATGATCCTAAAAAATATGTAGAAAGATAAAGATAAAAAGAATAAAAATTAAACTAAAAACAAACTTTTATCCTAAAAACCGAAAATAAAAATAAATTCAAAAATAAAATAAGTCCAAAATTAAAATAAAACTGAAAATAAATAAGAAATACTAATGGAGAGCATGATCATGCATCTCCTAAAGTAACTATTTCCTTATCTCGCTCAACATGGTTGCCGGCATAGTGCTTTAATCTTTGTCTGTCAACTTTGAATTCATGTCCGTCAATGTTGGACTTGATTATCACAGCACTATGGGAGAAGGGTTTGACAACTTCAAATGGACCGGACCATCTCGATTTTAATTTTCCCAGAAAGAGTTTTAACCTAGAATTGAAGAAAAGAACTAATTGCCCTGGCAAAAATTGTCGCAACAATAACTTCTTGTCATGACAACGCTTCATTTTCTCCTTGTAGATTCTCACGTTGTTGTAAGCTAAGGCACGAAATTCTTCGATTTCGTTATGGTCCAGTAATCACTTTTGTCTAGCACTCTCTCAATCCATGTTGACAGTTTTGATCGCCCTATAGGCCTTGTGTTCGATCTCTACCGGAAGGTGGCAAGTCTTGCCGTAGACAAGTTTGTAAGGTGACATGCCTAAAGGCATCTTGAATGCTATTCGATAGGCCCATAATGCTTCATCAATTCTTGCAGACCAATCCTTTCAAGAAGGATTGACAACTTTTTCAAGGATAACCTTCAATTCACGATTGGAAATTTTGGCTTGGCTATTTGTTTGTGGATGATATACCATGGAAATTTTGTGTCACTCCAAATCGCTCTAACATCCTGACAATTAGCCTATTATCGAAGTGGGTGCCTTCATCGCTGATAATTGCCCTCGCTGTCCCGAATCGTGTGAATATGTTTTTTTGCAAGAATTTCTGCACGTTCTTTGAATCGTTCCTGGGAACTACATCTGCCTCTACCCATGTGGACACATAGTCCACGGCAAGTAGGATATAGAAATTGCCGAATAAGGATAGGAAGGGTCCCATAAAATCGATCCCCTACACGTTAAACAACTCGACCTCAAGGATATTTTGCAGTGGTTTCTCGTGTCGGCGTGAAATATTCCCCGTTCGCTGACATCGATCATAACTCTTATAGAATTCTTGAGCATCTTTGTAAAGAGTGGGACAATACAAGCCGGATTGTAAGACTTTGGCCGCGGTGCGAGTTCCTCCAAAATTTCCTCAATAGGGTGAAGAATGGCATTGTCGAAGCACATTGTCCTGCTCTTCCTCAGGAACACATCATCTTATCACCTGATCTGCATATTGTTTAAATAAAAGAGGCTCGTCCCAATAATAATGCTTAGCATCGTGTCGAATTCGCTTCTTTCCTTAGTGAGTAAGGTTATAAGGCAAAATACCACTAACCAAGAAGTTAACCAAATCAGTATACCAGGGAGTTGCTGAGGCAACTAACAACTGCTGATCCAAGAATGTATCGCGCATCTCCAAAGAGTCTGAATCTTCATCGCCTTTTCCAACATTGATAAGTGATCGGCAACTTGGTTTTACGTTCTTTTCCTTTCCTTAATTTCGATGTCAAAATCTTGTAAAAGTAAAATCCAATGAATTAAACGAGGTTTGACATCTTTCTTAGTAAATAGGTACTTAATTGCTGAGTGATCAGTATAAACAATTACCTTAGTACCAATCAAAGGAACGAAACTTATCAAATGCGAATATACTGCTACTAATTCTTTCTCCGTCGTGGTGTAATTTGATTGTGCACCATTTAGAGTTTTACTAGCGTAGTAAATCACATGAAAAGTCTTACCTATACGATGCTCTAGAACGAATCCTACCATAAAATCACTTGCGTTGCTCATGAGTTCAAAAGGTAAGGTTCAATCAGGCGGAATGACAATAGGTGTTGAGGCAAGTTGCTTCTTCAAGGTTTCGAATGCTTGGATGCATGAATCATCAAAATTAAAAGCTTTGTCTTGTTCAAGCAAGTTACACAGAGGTTTAGAGATTTTGGAAAAATTATAAATAAACCTCCTATAAAAACTTGCATGACCGAGGAAGCTTCAGATTCCTTTGACTGAAGTTGGTGGCGACAATCTCTCAAACACATCCACCTTGGCTCTATCGACTTCAAATCCTTTGGAGGAGATCTTGTGACCGAGCACTATACCTTCATCTACCATAAAGTGGCACTTCTCCAAATTGAGCACTAGATTGGATTCTTCACATCTTGTTAGCATTTTCTCCAAATTGCCGAGGCAATTGTCGAAGTTATCTCTGAATACCGAAAAATCGTCCATGAAGATTTCCAGGAAATCTTCCTCTATGTCGGGGAAAATTGCCATCATGCATCTTTGGAAAGTTTTCGGAGCATTGCATAATCCAAACGGAATCCTTGAAAAAGCATAGGTACCATACGAGCATGTGAAGGTGGTCTTTTCCTGATCATCCGGTGCTATGGCGATTTGGTTATAACCTGAGTAACCATCAAGAAAACAATAAAAAGATTTACCTGCAAGTCGGTCAAGCATTTGGTCAATAAATGGCAAAGGAAAGTGATATTTCCTACTAGCTTTATTTAACTTGCGGTAATCCATACAAACCCTCCAACCAGTCATAATCCTAGTTAGGATTAGTTCATTGCTTTCGTTTCTTACCACAGTTATTCCTCCATTTTTTGGTACACATTATATTGGGCTTACCCATGTACTATCAGATATAGGATATATGATACCGACGTCAAGACATTTGATGATTTCCTTCCTCACGACTTCCTTCATGGAATGGTTAAGCCTCCTTTGTGCCTCAATTGTCGGTTTATGATCACCCTCCAATAGGATTTTGTGCATACACACTACTGGGCTAATTCCCTTCAAGTCGGCAATTGTCCATCCTATTGCCTTTTTGTGCAATGCCAACATGTCAATCAGCATCTTTTCCTATTTAGGCTGCAGCTTAGAAGAAATTATCACATGCAAAGTGTTATTGATTCCCAAGTAAGCATATTTCAATTGCCCTGACAATGGTTTCAATTCAAGAATAGGAGGTTGCTCAATAGAGGGTTTTTTTATTTTACCTTCCTTACCTGAGTAGTCCAGTGGTTCAAAATACTTACCTGGGCGACTTGTTATCCAATTGGCTTTATCCTGCTCTTCATAGTCTGGCTCTTCAAGTTTCTTAGGTTCGGCAATACAATTGCTGAGGCAATTGTTAAGGCAATCTTCCTCCATGTCGAAATTGAATTCAGTTGTGGCTTGGATGACTTGGCACTCTTCTGGATCGTCGGCATTCTTAAGGGTTTGGAAAACATTAAGCTTCACTTGTTGGTCGTTTACCCTCATGGTGAGTTCTCCTTTCTCGACATCGATTAAGGTTCTTCCCGTTGCTACAAATAGTCTTCCAAGAATGATGGGTGCGGACTCATCTACTTCACAATCCAAAACAATGAAATCAACGGGAAAAATAAATTTATCAACTCTTACTAGGATATCCTCGATTTCCCTATGGATGCACATAGGATCTGCACATAAAATCTATCCGCAAGTTGTAGCATCACTATTGTTGGCCTCGCCTTTCCTATTCCTAATCGCTGGAAAATAGATTTCGGCATAAGGTTTATTGTAATATCCCAAATTTTGGCTAGTGACTAAATTGTAAGTTTTGAAAGTTTAAAGGGTTAAAGTATTAAGCCTTGGAAAAGTTTGGGGACTAAAGTGTAAATTTCCCCAATAAGTAATTTTATTTAGTAGAAGAGTGAATCGAATCGAAATAAGTACCTTGATATCGGTTTTAAGAATTAAAATGCAGAAAAAGGTACCGAATTTGGATCGAATAAAATTGTTATGCGTGCTTAGGCCAGAGAAATACAAGGATGGGTGACCTTCAGGAAGGTCCCATAAAAGTGTTTCTAATCGATATTTTGGACTCAGTAAGAGTGGAGAAAATTTGTATGGATTATCGATAAAGGAATTCTAAGAGAAATTTTATTCAATGAAGATTTTCGATAAGTATCGGGAAAATAGACCGAGTTAAGAAAATTCAGTATAAGTCCTTGGAAAAGGAAGTTTTATAGGATAATAGAGTTTATTCCCGAATATGGAAATATAGAATTTTCGGAATAAATGCAATAGCTCAGAAAAAGGTAAAATCGCAATAGAAGTATTTTACGAATATCGGGAGATCAGATCGAATCGAAATTTTAGAGACTGTTCCATAAGCCATGGAAAAGTCATAAAATAATATTTATGTAATAGAGGCTGGTTGGAAATGAACTCTAATCGATATTTTGGACTCAGTAAGAGTAGAGAAAATTCGTATGGATTATCGATAAAGGAATTCTAAGAGAAATTTTATTCAATGAAGATTTTCGATAAGTATCGGGAAAATAGACTGAGTTAAGAAAATTCAGTATAAGTCCTTGGAAAAGGAAGTTTTATAGGATAATAGAGTTTATTCCCGAATATGGAAATATAGAATTTTCGGAATAAATCCAATAGCTTAGGAAAAGGTAAAATCGCAGTAGAAGTATTTTACGAATATCGGGAGATCGAATCAAAATTTCAGAGGCTGTTCCATAAGCCATGGAAAAGTCATAAAATAATATTTATGTAATAGAGGCTGGTTGGAAATGAACGAATTTAGTTGGATTGTAATGGGATGGCAATTTTGAAACAAGCTAGTAAATAAAAACTAGTTGAAGGGCAAATTGGTCATTTTGCCCCAATGGCATTTTTAAAATATCTAAAAAGTTACAAGGGCATTTTTGGAAGAAGGAAATGGAAGATTTAATCTTGGCCTTTGATTGATAATAAGATCAATCTCAATCGTTGGATTAAAAGGGTATTTTAGTAATTTCACTATTTAAATGAGTTTAAAATTCATTTATACTTTACAAGTGGCTTAATTGGACGAAATAACAAAGATGAAGACAATTCTTCATCCCAAAAATTCCAAATTTGAGAGGGGAGAAGAGAGAAAATTTTTCTAAGTTCGATTCAAGCCCTGAAACTCAATTTTCAGGTAATCTTTCGAACTACAAAGTTGTTCTACTCATCAAGCTCTATCTTTTGGTGTAAGTAATTTGTGGAAAACATGCTTGATTGATGATAATTTTGTATGAGATGAAACTAGGGTTTATGGACTCAATTGGGGGTTTTGAGATTTTATGATTCCATGTTGAAATTCAAGTTAAAATCAAGCTTTTGTGATATTAAAATCATGTTATTGAGTTGGGATTTAATCTCTACATTTTTTGATTATTATAAAGATTATTAGGGTTTATGGATTCAAGTTTGATTTAGGGTTTGTGATGTTGGATAAATGATCTAGTAAGCTTGATTTGTTGTTTGGAAGCAAAACCCTAATTTAAATGTTTAGGGACCAATTCAGCAAGTTTAAAAGTTGAAGGACTAAATCTGATTTTTATGGAATTGGTGTGTATTTATGTTATTAGGGATGTTGAAGGTATGAAATTGAAGTTAGAATGCAAAACCGATGTTAAATAGAATTAGTGACCATTTTGACAAATTGTCAAAGTTAAGTGAGCAATTCGGAAATGAGGTTTTAGAGAAGGATTAAATCAGATTTTTAGGTATAATGATGGAATTAAGATAGTAATGTTGATTTGAGGACTAAATTGCAAAGTTAAGAAGCTAGAATCCTTATCTTTGTATTTTAGTGACTATTTTGATAAAGAAGGAAAATTAAGGAGAATTATTGTGAATAATTATTTGATGAAGAAGGTTATAAGATGGTGGTTTAAAGCAAGTTATTGGACTAAACTGAAAAGTTGAGAAGTAAGGAGAAGTTAGTATAAAAGTTGAAGTTGTTTATGGAAGCTGTCTAGAAAAACTAGTTTATGGCAGTAACTTTGAAAATTCACCATAAATTCTAAACAATTGGTTAGAAGGTGAATTTTATACTGATATAAAGATTTGTTCGTCTAGTTTTTCCTCCAACAAACGGAATCTGATTTCGAGTTCCGAGTCAAAAGATATGAATTTTTAAGAGACGAAAGGTCAGAAAAACAGTATGCAGTCTGTTCCGAAATTAGCACTGGAAATTGACTTTGAAAATTCGCCATAAATCGTACAAGTTGAATATGGGCTATTAATTTATATGTGTGAAAATCTTATTGAATTTAGTCTCTTTCAGAACAAACGGAGTTGAATTCCGAGTTGTAGATTATTCTATAGAAATATTTCTTTGGAGGTATTGTAAACTGCCAGGAAATGAGAATTGATACACTTTGTATCTAAGGTTGATTAGTAAGCTTGAAAAGGGTTAATGGAAGTTCAAATTGGTCACTAAGGACCATAATGAGTTTTTGAAAAATACAAGGAAGAAAGGAAAAACTTTGGAAATTTTGTATATTCGAATGACTAGATTCGATAGCATGTTCAAAGTATTGTTAGATTTGAATCTAACGAATGTTATTCGTATTTATATGATCAACGAAGTTTGATTTGGATCAAAAGAAGGGTCGAGGTATTATGAAGGAAGGGATCGAGTAGAGCTTAGTGAAGCAAGCTAATAAATGGCCCAGGTGAGTGCATTTTTATTTATTTATTATTATGCTATGAGATAGACTTGTGATAAGTCAATCTCGAAGGTTAAAGGTAAAGGATTTGAATTAACTAAAATGTTTGAATGGTTTATAAATGATTTAGGGTATGAACTATCCAATGCAAATTTCTATTTATGAAAGTGATTTTTTTATGATTTATTGGTATTATTAATAAAAAGGAAAGTTCATATTATTGAAATGTTGAATGGCCATTGTATGTCTATTGAGAGTCTTGGTATATTGGCATGCGAAAGATTTAGAGTATATTGGTTTATTATTGCTACTAAGCAGACGATACATTTAATACTGCTACGGCAAGTGAGACGGTGAGTTGTGTTTTACAACTATGATCCAGTGAAGGTTATTAATGCCGTTAAGTTACGGTAGTATTTCTACTGATACACTAGCATTGATCTATTGATCCAAGCACAACTGATTAGTTGTTGAGGGCACATGTGCATTACTCACCATTGTACATTTAATACTGCTACGACAGGCAAGACGGTGAGTTGTGTTTTACAACTATGATCCAGTGAAGGTTATTAATACCGTTAAGTTACGGTAGTATTTCTAGTGATACACTAGCATTGATCTATTGATCCAAACACAACTGATTAGTTGTTGCGGGCACACGTGCCTTACTCATCGTTAAACTCGCATACCATGCATTCTCAATTACATTACCTTGGGCTATGAAATTAATAAAAAGTAACAAGTACAAGTGATCTAAAGTAAAGTGAAAAGTGAAATTGATATGATTCAAATGAAAATAAGTGATTTACTAGATATTTGATTTGACGTGACATTGTCTTATATATGTATATGAGATGTTGATTTTTATAGGTTACATGACAAAGGAACGACTTTGATAAGTCATTCTATACTATTCTAAATTCTTATTTGTTATATTCAGTATTTTATTTATTATGCAGTTTTTATTAAAATTAAAGTGCTTTAATTTGATTTATAAGTTTTGCCTCAATAAGTTCGTACTTAGCGTGTGTTTGTTTCACACGTAGATTAAGATGGAGCATTTGAAGAGGAGTCGAGCATGCTGATCAAGCTTCAATCTGCAGAACATTAGTAAGATATTCTATCTTATGATAATCTCTAGTGGGCATGTAACTATTTAATTGCTAGTAGAGTATGATGCATTAAATTAGACTAAAGGATAGATAAGTAATCAGTTTTGATGATGAATCGTACATGAATAAAGAAAAATAAGGCATTAGCATTGTAACAGCGTAAAGCTAAGGTAGAAGAGATAATTACTTTGCTAATAAGAATAATCGGTAATCACATAAAAATTTGAAAGTCAAGAAAGGGCCTAGATAGCGAACCTAGTTTTCACCCTGAATTGACCTGTTGTTTTTCAATAATTACCAAATATGTTTTAAAATAATTAATTTTGGGTTGAAACTAGCTAACTGCACATAGGTTATGTTTTCAAGAAAATTGAGAAAGGATTAGATTTACAAACTAAAATTTGTAAATACTTGTAAAAATAAATTTATAGGTCGAGATTTCTTTAAACGACTCTGTAATATCTTTAATGTATATTCGATTTACGAGTATACGTTAATGGTGTTACATTTAATGGTATCAGAGCAAAGGTTTAGCTGGTTCTGGATGCTAAATCGAGTATGATATGATTTTTATTAGTAAATATATGGCCCTAGGATGTCATATTACTGATGTATTGATTGTATGACTTGATGCTGCTCCTCATTAGTATAAGGTGAAATGATACTAGAATAAGGAAAGTAAAACGATAATGGATTTCGTCAGTAATTATAAGATACGAAGGAGTAAGAAGATGAAGTATCTTTACTTTAGAAATATATATGTTTGAAGATAATAATGTCACTAGATGTCACAGATGTAATCTAGCGATATACTCAAGATAAATTAAGGATTGAAGTTATGATGGAAATAACTCAGTGGTATCTTATTATAAGATGTTTGTACTGTCAGTACATAAGGGAGAGTTGGAAAGTTAAGTAATGATACTACTGAGATGATTAGAAAATAAACTAAGAAAGAAATTGATCTGTAAAGAGATTATATTTGAAGCTCAAAAAGAAGATGTTAGGTATGAATCAGTTAGAGGTTTTAACTTCCGGCATCTGTATATAATAAAGCATTGACTGTGAAAAAGTTTAAGATTTGGGAACCTTAAAGGTTATGATGAAAGAGGATTTATAACTGCTTATTTGAAGACGAAAATTGACAAAACTTCTATAGAAGATTTGAGATGTATTAATATTGAAAAGTTAGAAGAAGTAATGTTGATACAGAGGAGGAAGTTTGGAAAACTTCTTAGAAAAGTGATAAAGAATTGGATATGGTGAATTGTTCATAAGGAAATTATTTCACTGATTTTGAACTTTGACAAGGTACTCACATTATTTATGAGGAATAGTGTGAGATTAGTGGGTTAAGCCAATATGCCAAGGGCATATTACTGGATCTTATCTTCAGAAGTGAGCAAAAGTCTATAATATATGTACTTATGTTTTGGGGGGCATTGACTGAATTATTTACATGTGAACGCTCCTGAATAAATTGAGATGCAATTAGATTTAATACATGAAGAGGAGTTAGTAGAAATATCGGTTTATGGAATTAAAGAATTGAGGAATAAGAAATTTCATTGACTGAAGATTTGAGGAAAAATTACAAGGTCGAAGAAGCCACTTGGGAGGCTGAGAAGAAAATAAGGAAGTAATATCCGTAAATGTTTGGAACATGTATGCATTGAAAATTCGAGGACGAATTTTCTTAAGAGGGAAGAGTTGTAATATCCCAAATTTTGGCTAGTGACTAAATTGTAAATTTTGAAAGTTTAAGGGTTAAAGTATAAACCTTGGAAAAGTTTAGGGACTAAAGTGTAAATTCCCCCAACAAGTAATTTTATTCAGTAGAAGAGTGAATCGGATTGAAATAAGTACCTTGATATCGGTTTTAAGAATTAAGATGCAGAAAAAGGTACCAAATTTGGATCGAATGAAATTATTAAGCGTGCTCAGGCCAGAGATATACAAGGATGGGTGACCTTCGGGAAGGTCCCATAAAAGTGTTTCTAATCGATATTTTGGACTCAGTAAGAGTAGAGAAAATTTGTATGGATTATCGATAAAGGAATTATAAGAGGAATTTTATTGTATGAAGATTTTCGATAAGTATCAGGAAAATAAACTGAGTTAAAAAAAATGAGTATAAGTCCTTGGAAAAGGAAGTTTTATAGGATAATAGAGTTTATTCCCGAATATGGAAATATAGAATTTTCAGAATAAATCCAATAGCTCAGAAAAAGGTAAAATAGCATTAGAAGTATTTTACAAATATCGGGAGATCGGATCGGATCGAATCGAAATTTCAGAGGCTGTTCCATAAGCCATGGAAAAGTCATAAAAGAATATTTATGGAATAGAGGCTGGTTGGAAATGAACTAATTTAGTTAGATTGAAATGGGATGGCAATTTTGAAACAAGCTAGTAAATAAAAACTAGTTGAAGGGCAAATTGGTCATTTTGCCCCAATGGCATTTAAGAAATATTAAAAAGTTACGAGGGCAATTTTGGAAGAAGGAAATGGAAGATTTAATCTTGGCCCTTGATTGATGATAAGATCAATCTCAACCGTTGGATTGAAAGGGTATTTTAGTAATTTCACTATTTAAATGAATTTAAAATTCATTTATACTTTACAAGTGGCTTAATTGGATGAAATAACAAAGATGAAGACAATTATTCATCCCAAAAATTCGAAATTTGAGAGGGGAGAAGAGAGAAAATTTTTCTAAGTTCAATTCAAGCCCCGAAACTCAATTTTCAGGTAATCTTTCGAACTACAAAGTTGTTCTACTCATCAAGCTATCTTTTGGTGTAAATAATTTATGGAAAACATGCTTGATTGATGAGAATTTTTTATGATAAGAAATTAGGGTTTATGGACTCAATTGTGGGTTTTGAGATTTTATGATTCAATGTTGAAATTCAAGTTGAAATCAAGCTTTTGTGATGTTAAATCATGTTATTGAGTTGGGATTTAAACTCTACATGTTTTGATTATTATGAAGATGATTAGGGTTTATGGATTCAAGTTTGATTTAGGGTGTGTGATGTTGGATAAATGATCTAGTAAGCTTGATTTGTTGTTTGGAAGCAAAACCCTAATTTAAATGTTTAGGGACCAATTCAGCAAGTTTAAAAGTTGAAGGAATAAATCTAATTTTTGTGGAATTGGTGTGTATTTATGTTATTAGGGATGTTGAAGATATGAAATTGAAGTTAGAATGCAAAACCGATGTTAAATCGAGTTAGTGACCATTTTGATAAATTGTCAAAGTTAAGTGACCAATTTGGAAATGTGATTTTAGAGAAGGATTTAATCTGATTTTTAGTTATAATGATGGAATTAAGATAGTAATGTTGATTTGAGGACTAAATTGCAAAGTTAAGAAGCTAGAATCCTTATCTTTGTATTTTAGTGACTGTTTTGGTAAAGAAGGAAAATGAAGGAGAATTATTGTGAATAATTATTTGATGAATAAGGTTATAAGATGGTGGTTTAAAGCAAGTAATTGGACTAAATTGAAAAGTAGAAAAGTAAGGAGAAGTTAGTATAAAAGTTGAAGTTGTTTATGGAAGCTGTGTAGAAAAACTGGTTTATGGTAGTAACTTTGAAACTTCACCATAAATTCTAAAAAATGGTTAGAAGGTGAATTTTATACCGATATAAAGATTTGTTCGTCTAGTTTTGCCTCCAACAATGGAAACTGATTTCGAGTTCCGAGTCAAAAGATATGAATTTTTAAGTGACGAAAGGTCAGAAAAACAATATGCAGTCTGTTCCGAAATTAGCACTGGAAATTGACTTTGAAAATTCACCATAAATCGTACAAGTTGAATATGGGATATTAATTTATATGGGTGAAAATCTTATTGAATCTAGTTTCTTTCAGAACAAACAGAGTTGAATTTCGAGTTGTAGATTATTTTATAGAAATATTTCTTTGGAGGTACTGCAAACTGCGAGGAAATGAGAATTGATACACTTTGTATCTAAGGTTGATTAGTAAGCTTGAAAAGGGTTAATGGAAGTTCAAATTGGTCACTAAGGACCATAATGAGTTTTTGAACAATACAAGGAAGAAATGAAAAACTTTGGAAATTTTGTATATTCGAATGACTAGATTCGATAGCATGTTCAAAGTATTGTTAGATTTGAATCTAATGAATGTTATTCGTATTTATATGATCAACGAAGTTTGATTTGGATCAAAGGAAGGATCGAGGTATTATGAAGGAAAGGATTGAGTAGAGCTTAGTGAGACGAGCTAATAAATGGCCCAGGTGAGTGCATTTTTATTTATTTATTATTATGCTATGAGATAGACTTGTGATAAGTCAATCTCGAAGGTTAAAGGTAAGTGATTTGAATTATCTGAAATGTTTGAATGGTTTATAAATGATTTAGGGTATGAACTACCCAATGCAAATTTCTATATATGAAAGTCATTTTTTATGATTTATTGGTATTATTAATAAAAAGGAAAGTTCATATTATTGAAATGTTGAATGTCCATTGTATGTCTATTGAGAGTCTTGGTATATTGGTATGCCAAAGAGTTAGAGTATATTGGTTTAATACTGCTACTAAGTAGGCGGTACATTTAATGCTGCTACGGCAGGCGAGACGGTGAGTTGTGTTTTACAACTATGATCCAGTGAAGGTTATTAATGTCATTAAGTTAAGGTAGTATTTCTAGTGATACACTAGCATTGATCTATTGATCCAAACACAACTGATTAGTTGTTGCGGGCACATGTGCATTACTCATCATTATACATTTAATACTACTATGGCAGTCGAGACGGTGAGTTGTGTTTTACAACTATGATCCAGTGAAGGTTATTAATGCCGTTAAGTTACGGTAGTATTTCTAGTGATACACTAGCGTTGATCTATTGATCCAAACACAACTGATTACTTGTTGCGGGCACATGTACATTACTCATCATTAAACTCACATACCATGCATTCTCAATTACATTACCTTGGGCTATGAAATGAATAAAAGTAACAAGTACAAGTGATCTAAAGTAATGTGAAAAGTGAAAGTGATATGATTCAAATGAAAATAAGTGATTTACTGGATATTTGATTTGACGTGACATTGTCTTATATATGTATATGAGATGTTGATTTTTACAGGTTACATGACAAAGGAACGACTTCGATAAGTCATTCTATACGATTCTAAATTCTTATATGTTATATTCAGTATTTTATTTATTATGCAATTTTTATTAAAATTAAAGTGCTTTAATTTGATTTATAAGTTTTGCCTCACTAAGTTCGTACTTAGCGTGTGTTTGTTTCACACGTAGATTAAGATGGAGTATTTGAAGAGGAGTCGAGCATGCTGATCAAGCTTTAATCTATAAAACATTAGTAAGATATTCTATCTTATGATAATCTCTAGTGGGCATGTAATTATTTAATTGCTAGTAGAGTATGATGCATTAAATTAGACTAAAGAATAGATAAGTAATCAGTTTTGATGATGAATCGTACATGAATAAAGCAATATAAGGCATTAGAATTGTAACAGAGTAAAACTAAGGTAGAAAGGATAATTACTTTGCTAATAAGAATAACCGATAATTGCATAAATATTTTAAAGTCAAGAAAGTGCCTAGATAGCGAACCTAGTTTTCACCCTGAATTGAACTGTTGTTTTTCAATAATTGCCAAATATGTTTTAAAATAATTAATTCGGGGTTGAAACTAGCAAACTGCACATAGGTTATGTTTTCAAGAAAACCGAGAAAGGATTAGATTTACAAACTAAAATTTGTAAATACTTGTAAAAATAAATTTATAAGTCGAGATTTCTTTAAACGAATCTATAATATCTTTAATGTATATTCAATTTACGAGTATACGTTAAGGGTGTTACATTTATGCTTGCTCCAAGATCGCATAATGCCTTCCCAGCATAGTGATTTTTGATTGAACATGGTATTGTGAAACTGCCGGGATCCTTAAGTTTGGGTGGCATCTTGTTGTGTAACATGGCCATGCATCCTTCCGTCACAGCAACGGTTTCAAACTCTCATAGCCTTGTTCGCTTAGAGACGATGTCTTTAAGGAACTTAGCATAATTCGGCATTTGCTCTATCGCTTCAACCAACGACAAATTGATGTGAACTTGGTTCAAGATATCAAGGAATTTCTTGAATTAATACTCTTGCTTTTGCCGCTTTAACCTTTGTGGGAATGTTGGTGGAATTCGAATCTCCCCATCCTTCTTTTAGAGATTTTCATCGCAACTTGCCTGGGCAATTGGACTTCCAGCGACAATTGGAATTGCCTGGGCAATTTTCATTTCATCAATTTTAGATGAGGGGTTTTCGCTAATTACTTCTTTTTGAGCAAGGGATTGCTCTCCTGGTCGGTTTATTGGTTGGGCAGGTGCATCATTAAGCTTCTGTCCACTCTGGGTCGTGATCACCTTACACTGCTCATGGCCTATTCCTTTGGCAACCTCAATATCGCTAGGTAAACCGCCTGGTGGTTTCATATGCAAGTTCTGAGCGAATTGCCCAACTTGTGTCTCTAAGGATTTCAAAGCTGCCTCTTGATTTTGCAATCTCATCTCCGTCTTGTTCATAAAAGCATAAGTTTTTTTTCATGAAATTACTATTCTCAACCATATAAGATTCAGTTTTTAGCATGAAGGAATTAAGAGAGTTTTCCAAAGAACTAGAAGGTGTAGACTATTGCTGCGACATCTTTTGTCGAGGTATGTTCTGCTGGAATCCCGATGCTTGTGTATTCTGAACATTTTGATTGAGAGCATTATTTGGGTTACTCCATGAAAAATTTGGATGCTTCCCCCAAGCTGGATTGTATATGTTGGACATCACATTGTTGTTTCGGATGTAGTTTCCAACGTAAAAGCTAGATTATGGGTTCTGCGGACACTCAAAAGAATCATGGTTACCATTACATAAATCACAAATTGAATCTACTACCTTGATCTCCTGTGTGTTTCTAGGTCGCATCATGTTCTTAACCATATTGGTTAAAGCGGCCAATTGTGCAGAAATAGATCCTGATGAATCTAGCTCATTTATCGTGGCATTGCGTCTGACTATTCCCCTTCGGGTGGTTGGGAACTGATAATCGTTATTGGTAAGACAGTTCAGAATCTCTATTGCTTCCTCAGGTGACTTGTCGAGGAGTATGCCATTTGCCGAGGCATCTAGCATCATCCTTGTCAGCGTGTTCATTAAGTTGTAGAACATCATCACTTGTGTCCAATGAAAATCTGTGCATGTGACATTTGTGTAAAAGCTCTTTGTATTGCTCCCAAGCCTCGTACATGGATTCACTGTCTGCCTGCCGAAAAGAAGTAATCTCATTACGCAACTTATTAGTCATATTTGTAGAACTAAATCTAGCAATAAAATCATGAAACAAATCCGTCCAAGATCCTATAGATTCGGGTGGAAAACTATTCAACCACGTTTTTGCCCTATCCCTCAATGAATAGGGAAATAATTTCAGCCTTAGGATATCTTCATAGAATCCTTGTATCTTGAATGAATTGCAAATCTCCAGGAATGCTTTGAGATGTTGTCCGGCATCTTCAGTTGTTGACCGGCAAATTGACCAATTGTGTTGATCATGTTGAACATCACAGGTTTTAATTCAAAGTGGGCGGCTTCTATCTTAGGTGCGACAACTCCTGGATTGAGATCTTCCTCTAAGTAGTCTCAGATAGGTCTATTCTTGACACAAACAGGTTGTATGACTTGATCTCCTCCTCCTTTTGCTACGATGTTCTAGTTACCATTTGTATTCAGATTTCCGACTGGATTATCAGGGTGATCTGCCATTGCTACTTATTGTTCTCGTCTTATTCTATGAAGAACTCATTCTATCTCGGGTTCAAGTGGGTAGTCTTGTGCTGTTGGTCTCGCCCTGGTCATACACAGATGCAAAACCAAAGTTGTCAGTCCCTTGAAACCGATTAGAAATAAAACAAAAAGAAAAAGAAACAAAGGTGCAAGAAATTAAAAACAAAGTCGCTATTGCCAATCCCCGGCAACAGTGCCAAAAACTTGTTGTGCGTATTAAGTGCTTCACAATTGGTGCAAGTGTACACGTTGCAAGTTATAGTATAGAATAGATATTGTCTCCACAAGGATTGGTTCTACTTTAGAAATCTAACTTCTCACACTGAAAGTAAAAACACAAATTGGTGAATGTAGGAGTTCTAATTAACAAGAAAATAAAAGAGCAATTAAATAAAAGAAAGATGTAATCAAATAATATAGAGTAGGCCGGTTTATCATGAGTCGTGGCATGATAGTTGAATGGATCGTCGTGGTAATTGAGTGCTAGAGTAGCTCAATCGCTCTTCAATTGAATCCAGTCGGATTGCCTGGGCAATTGGGAATGGAGCGATTGCCTGAGCAATTGGACGACAACCTTCAATGTTCGGCGAAGCATTCTTCAATGGTTTCTCATTATCCCTAACTCGAAACACTATTAATTGTGCATGCCTTGATAATACATCCCTGTGTGAACCAAGGGTGGACAACAACCTATCTTGCGCTCCTTTTAGCCGTTGAAATTCGCAACTTATCCCTAAGTCGAATTAATCTTCACCATCGATTGATTGAATAAAGACCATGCACATTCGTTTCTTGAATCTAACTCTCCCGATATTAGATAGATTGATGAATTCACAAGATGCTCTCCCAATTCAGTCGCAAAATTAAGAACCAAGAATGAACAAACTTTGAACTAAAATTGCAAACTCAAATACCTAAACAAATCCAATCGTTCTCACAACCACAAATACATAATAACCCAAGCCAAATAAAATTAGTTCATGATCGGGTGCATAATAAACATAAGATATAATCTCCCTAACATGAATCTAATCGAAACAATAAAGAAGAAGAAGAATTCGAACAACCCCTTGATTTTTCTCTCCCAAATCAGACATCAAGGGCTGCGGCTAAGGCCTCTATTTATAGGAGATGGCTAGGTCAAAGTCTTTCTTGAAGAGGAAGTTAAGTTGGAATTAAATAGAATAAAACAAATAAATTTCTTTTATCTCCTTATAAAACTCTTGGAATTTAATCTCATTTTGATCTCTTCGTAGAACTTCAACTCTTCTAGGATTTATCATTGCTTCTCGTAATTATCTTGAATTAAATAGATTTATCCTTCAAGAAATTGGCAGCTCCTCTTCTTATCCTCAATTGCCTCAACAATTTTCCTACTTGCTTGGGCAATTTGATCCTGCACACACAAAAACACACATTCGCAATATCTTTTTCCACAAAACAACTAGATTATGAAATCAAGCATGACAGTGAAAGAAACTATGCAATTATGCATGAATGACTAAAAATGCAACTAGAATGAGCCTAAGTCTAACAATAAATTAAGTAAAAAGGGTTATAAAAATAGTACTTTGGAACACTTAACAGTGTACCACTGAGCTTTGTAAGCTCAACGCTCAAAATTGTTGTTTCTATACGTAGGTTGATCGTTGGATCGAGGAGCATTATTGGTTTGGGATTCCAGCATGTGGGGCCTTTCAGAGTACGGTACTTGTGTTTAGTGGGTTGTGTATTCATAGGACCTTATGTCGTTGAGTCTGTACTTCTTATTTTTGAAATTGTATTAATCAAATCAGATGTCTAAATGTTTTAAATTAAGGTAGAGCTCCTTTGTAACTATTTAAATGATTTATCTATATTTTCAACTGCTGACTTTAAATGCTTTTCAGAAATAACTTGTTTGGGCTAAACGTTGTTTGATATTTTAATTGTTTTGATTTGGGCTTGAGGCCTAAATTGTGACATTTGAGTCTGGGGTGTTATAAGATTGGTATCAGATATTAGGTTTAGCCGGTTCTAGGAAACCCTAGGTGGTATAGGTGTTTTGGTAAGGTTTCTAGTGAATACAAGCCCTTAAATTAAGTTCTTACTCTTTAAGGACTGGAATCCTGATAGCCCATCTAATGTTGCAACAATAAAATGGTTACAATCGTGGCCGAGATGGCTGAGTTAAGTGCTGAGCCACTCGTGGGAGCGATTCTGGTTACGAGTTTGCCATGGATTGTCGAGATACGAGTTAGTTGAATGATATCAGTGTCGAGGATGTACCCTCCTCCCCACCTAAATGGTGTCTTCTTTGCGTGTTGTGGTCATTCTGAAGCCTTCGAATACATTATGAGGGTTTGTGGCAAGGAACCTTCATCGTTATTCATGAATAACAATTATAAGGCGGGTTTGGATAAACTGCTTTTGAAATTGATCGGTGGATGCGTGTTGGTTAGAGGACCCTTCTGTTCACTTAAAAGTGAGCCTTGTTGATACATGGAGAGTATCATCATCCTTCTTAGAGGCATTCCTCGGGGACAGTGGATTCGGGATCCACTAGTTCTTTAGAGTGTGGCCGAAGTTGGACGTTCTACGGGTGTAAGAGAGCTACCTTCTTTGGAATTGTTGCACCTTGGAAATTGCTTTGGGATAATCAAGTGCAATGCTAGCCTGTAATGTCGAGAGTTATACCCAAGGCTTTGAGACCTCGAACGAACCTAGCCTTTGGTAATAAGGATATTTGGACCGTTGCCCCTTTGTCGTAATTATTGTGGTCATTTTGGGAATGACACAATGGGATTGTGAGGCATGTTTAAATGGTGGGCATATTTTGATGAGTACAATTTGATGCTTAGGAGCTTTCAGGCTGTTAGAGCGTTTGTTTATACTTCTTGGAGGAGTCGTCAAGACTTCCTCCCGATCAAGAACGTAAGTGGATGTTGAGGTAAGATCATGTTGGACGTCAATTCCTATCGCCGTTATCAGAGGACATCAACCTAGTTGAGAAATTTAGAATTTTAGTTGCAAAGCCGCAACTCAAACGAGGTTTGTTTTGTCTAAGTGTTTCGCCCAAGGGAGAACCAAGTTTGTTCACTAGTGAGAAGTTGGTTCGTTGAAATGGTGTTTAAACCGCTGATAGCCTGTTAAGTAACAATGAGTGGTTGTTATGTGTCTTCTATGGTGGATGACTTGTTTAATCGTTTGCGAAGCACCATGTGTTTCTCAAATTAGTTTGAGTTTAAGATGGCTATGGTTAAAGTGTTAAAATCTTGTAGCTCAAAATGAATTTTGGAATAAGGATTTCTCTCGTTAGGGCGTGCCATGGTAATGTTTGATGTTTATAGTGATATTTGAGGTGTTTCGGTGATGATAGGGTGGATACTACCATATTACCTCTCGAATATATATTTGTTGCTTTGCGTGACACGTGTGAATGTATAAGGAACATGGAAAGATGAACGTTGGTAAGATAATTACCTTATGACCTTGTGTATGGGAATGGTTAGTTACCGTGTAAACAGTCCAAGAAGCTAGGATTTGAGACTTCATAAATGCTTTTGATTTTTATTACAGTTTACTTAGAAGGGGTGGAGGTACCTTGGTAGAGATTCGAGCCGCATGAGACCGTTATATTGTGACAGTGGTGTTGACCTGATTAAAGTTGAGTAAGATTTAGAGACCTTGAGGATGTTTTGTTGTATCACCAGGGCTGCATTTTATGTGCTAGAAGAGGGAAGTGTGTGCTTACCCCAACAGTGTGAAGTTTTGGGTACTTGATCTTTAAGGATTTTGAGATTTGGACACCGACGTGAGTCGAAGTAATTAAGAACTATTAATCGTGTATGATCGGTCATCGCCTAAGTCAAGTGAACTTGTTAAGTGATGGAATGAAGTTAGTTCGGGTTAGTGTATCGTGAGGTCTAAGTGGGACGATCAAAGATTGTAAGTGATGGTCATGTAAGAGAGTATCGATACCCGTGTGGTTTAAATCGTCAAGCTTCACGTTGAAGACTAGTTAGTTTTAGAAGTCATGAGAAGTATTAGTTGCTTATATTTAAGTGGGCTCAGTGTTATGATTGGATTTAGGTATGATGGTTTTTGATGAACTTTGAGATCTCATTGTGGGTGTTTTAGAGGAAGTCATGTCAAGGCAAGAGATTCTTCCTATATGGTAAAGCGGTAAGTATATGGTGAATGTTGAGAGCGACAGTTTGTATCAAATTTTGGCCGTGTGTGTTGGTAGATAGCATAGAGTCAGGTGTTTGAGATAGTGATAAGTGGTTAACTTGTTGTCGGTTGGTAGTTTAACTTTATGTTGGTCATAGGAAATTAAATAGAAGACCGTGGACCTCGTAAAGGATTTGTAAGTACACAGTTTTGTTGGGATTGCATTGAGTAATGAAATAGTCCTTGGTGGGTATCGTTTGATAATTTTGGTAAATGTGAGATCTAGATGGAAAGTGTACCTGGTCTGGATGTGAGTCAAGTTGTATGACACTACGGTGTGTACATGCTACCTTTTGGGTACAAGATTCAAGGATTGTGTTGGAACCTTATCCCTTGTTGGGATATCATGTGAGGATAGATCCATGTTATGAGAACTATTTTAGTTGCTAATATGAGTATGACGTCGAGTTTAAGGTGAGTGCTTAAGGTGAGTCGAGACGTCGTTCGTTTCAGAAGTCTCGCATCGGACAAGCATTGAGTTTGATAAAGTATGACAATTGAGATAGAGTTTCCTTCGGGCGTCGCCATGATAAGAAATCATTTTGTTTGGTTGTAACGGTTGCTCAACCCTCTGTTCCTTTAGATCGTATAGAGTTGTGGAAGAAATTTGTTGTACAATAATCTTTTGGGTTTTATAGCGTAAGTTAAATTTCCTTAATGACATATCTGTGTGATGATTGATCAAGGTACCGTCAGATTTTCTCCATGGCTTTGGTTATGCACAAATTAGTGATGGATCTCTTTAAACGAAATGATCAGTTGATTTGGGTTCATACTGAGCGAAGATGAATTCCTTCTAAGAGAAGAATCGGTTGAGAGTATACTTGTATCATCAGAAGTCAAAGGTTTGAATTGGAAAGTGTTGTGAGGGATCAAAGTAGCGCAGCAGGATATGTTTGAGGATGTTGGAGAGCTATGAATGTTTTGACATCTTCTCTAGTTTACCGATATAAATTTGAAGGACGAAATTTCTTTTAAGGAGGGGAGAGTTGTAACGACTCAATTTCTCGAATTAGCGAACCGAATCTTGGGCCTAGGATTATTGGGCTTTATCCAAGTTGGAAGAATGAATATGGTTGGTGGTGTTGGAATTTTAAATATATGTGTGGGAGAAAGAAAATGTGGCAGAGGATAGGATAGAGAGAGAGAAAATAGAAAATTTGGGGGAGGAAAATAGGAAAGTAAGAGAGAGAGAGAAATGAAGCTTGTAAGCCCGATCTGCCACCATTTGGGCTGCTGTAGCTCTCACCATCGCCGTCATTAGCAACGCCTCGTTGAGAGGAGTCCGGTGGTCCTCGCTTTGCCAAAGCCATCGTCATTTGTCGGGAAAGAGGAAAGAAAGGTGCGGCCTTGTTGGGAATGCCATGTTTCGACCGTCTCTGTCGCTAATCGTGGCCATCGGTGAGCTCACCGGCCAGAGTAATGTCAATCTAGAGTCAGCCGCTAACTTTCGGCCGCCAAACGACCTCCCACATTCCCCCACGCGCCACTAGTGAGGGTGGGTATGGCTCAGCCCAGGAGTGTGCACCATGCTGAAGTGCACCGCGCCACAACGAAGCGGGCTCATCAGTTGCACGTGCACTCACCAGCACTGGAGCACGCCCTGTGGGTGCACCGAGGTTGCTGCACACTCGCCTATATTGGATCATAGACCTAGGGTGCACCTAGCTTCCTGTGCACCTGCGGCACACCAGATCTCCAAGGGAGTTGACTAGACCGTTAACCGGCGTTGATCGGCTGTTAACTTTTTTTGGGGGACCCTACTCGAGGTTTCTCAACGTTTCGAATCCAATAGTGCAGTCTATTTTTCCAAATTTGAACCCGATAAGCTATTTTTACCCATTTTACCTTGTGATTCGATTAGGGGATACATGAATTAATATAGTTTTGTATTTGTTGGTATACGAGGATCTTTTAGGATCGGATATCGGGTCAAGTGGAATATTCAAGAAGCTTGGATGAGGATTTTAGTGGTATCAGCTTAAGGTTAGTACACCTCGAACTCCTATTGCTTCATGAACATCATAAATGTGATTTCCTTGCTTGTCAGTGGTTGCAAATGGGTTGATGCTAGATAAGCATGAATAGGGACCGATATATTGAGATTCGATATTTATGAGATGCATGATGATAATAAGGATATGATGGGACTGTTAGAGGCTTTAGAGACCGTGTAGGGTCGTCTGCCATGATTGTCTGATATTTGATAATTTGTTGATTGGTTGATAATTGCGATGTCTTGTATGCTCGTTTTGAATATATTGATGTGATTCGATGGGAACTGTGCGTTAGATGAATAATGATAATATTTGAATAAAAGAGTATAAGCTGGTAATTAATATTAATGGGATGAATGCGTTAGCAAACCAACTCTAATGACTTTCATAAGCTTTAAGGATCGTCTAAGATTGGTAATATCAAAATTTGAGGAAATTGTACGAACCCGTGAATAGGGTATCGGTACGAGCTTTGGCCATATTGGTACGCAAATTAGGGGTCGTATCGTACGAGTCAACCTGTACCGGTACTTGTGAAAATTAAAGATTTCTAGTGAGCAGTTTCAGTAACGGTATGTGTGTGAGTACCAATACTCAAGGGTACCGTATCGATACTCGTGTTCAAGTACCGTTACCCGATACATTAAATAATCAATAAATGCAAGCTAGGGGTGGAAATCGATATGAATAATAAAAATGAAGCTAATGAATGGATTAATTATATATGAGCATAATGAGTAATTAATTGGTAACTATTGGGTGACTTGTTTGGGATAGTAAACCATAGGGATCCTTGGTGGATCGTGGGTTGAGTCGTGCCAAGTTTGGGCACTCATGTGGTTGAGTCACTATTGGTTAGTGGGATTCGGATACCTAGCGGTAGACTGTGACAACACATGAAGACCACTCGATGTGAGATTCTGAGTGATGATGCTCGATGCCAGATTCTGAGCCATTCCACTCAATGTGAGATTCTAAGTGATGATACTCGATGTGAGATTCCAAGTAATGATGCTCGATATGAGATTCCGAGAATGAGTGTACACTCATGAGGTTGTGTGACACTGAGCCTCACTCCAGGTTTGTGATTATGACATTGTTTTTTTTTTGCTCGGAGGATCCAGTGGGATCTCTAGTATGGTTGGGCCTTGTGGGCCATGTATGATGATTTCTATGTTGAGAGCATGTGTTCAGGTGACTAGCGGTAGCACACCTGTTTATTTATCTCTCATTTTTGCTCGTACTAGCTTGCATGCTTATGTTTATTATTAGCATGAAGTTTAGTAAAGTAGATGTGTACCACTGAGCTTTGAAAGCTAAGCGCTCAAAATCGTTGTTTCCGTGCGTAGGTTGATCGTTGGATCGTGGGATCGATGAGCAATATCGGTTTAGGATTCCAGCATGTAGGGGCCTTCATAGTACGATACTTGTGTTTAGTGGGCTGTGTATTCATAGGACCTTACATGGTTTAGTTTGTACTTCTTATTTTGAAATTGTATTAATCAAATCAACTATCTAAATATTTTAAATTAAAGTGGAGCTCTTTTGTAACTATTTAAATGATTTATCTATATTTTCAACTGTTGAATTTAAATGCTTTTGAGAAATAACTTGTTTGGGCTAAACGTCGTTTGAGATTTTAATGGTTTTGATTAGGGCTTGAGGCCCAAATTGTGACATCTAGGTCGGGGGTGTTACACTAGTAACAATCAGAGGCACACACATGCACTTATAGAATTTTATGAATTATATTTTTGCACTCTACTGGTTAAACTAGTCCGAAAAGGTTGAACACATTTATGAATGGAAAGGAACGAAGAGAACATAAAAAGGTTGTTTCTGACTGGATTGAGCAATGTGGTAATCATAGGGTGTAAACCGAGTAATTTGGAAGAAATTTCATAACTTCATAAATCGAGACAACATTCAAAAGTTATGCTACCCATGGGAGGGTTGAATCTAAGATGCACTTGCACTTGATATCTAATGCATCCTATTATGTTTTATTTTTTTCTTTCTTTATGGGCCTTATAGGGCACCTTTCATTGAAATGTTAATAAGCATGTTGACATTTTTAAGCGAAAAAGATTTTCTTGTATTGATTTAGAGATAAACTTCAAAATGCAAAAAATAGGGATGCAAAAGATTGACCGGGCATGGTAAAGATATGGCTGAGTATGAGACGCTCATCTATTAGGCAGTTTTTTGGTCAGAAAGAGGAATCACCCATCAGGGGTCATGGTGAGGACAACGACAAGAATGTATAAATAGGATGGTTTAGGGACCTAAAGCAAGTTTCTACCATAAAGTTTTGGTTGACCTTTGAAATTGAACAATGAACTTGATAAAATTTCAGGAGTTTGAAGAAAGTTCAGGACTTGAGGCATTTGTCCGCCCTAAATGATGAAAGAGGGGAAAATTCTACATGATGAGGCAAGAAACAAAGAGATTAGTGGGGCATCATGGTGCATAAGAGTTCAAACCAGAACAGACAAGAGAGGATGTAGATCATGAAAGAATTGGATTGCTGAAGAAATCAAGATTGGCTCAAGAAAGATTAAGAGCTCAACAACAAAATTCTTGGGCAAATTTTGTCTGGGCATTAAAACTGTAAGAGTTTAAGGAAAATATCAAGATGATCAAGTTAAGAAAGATCTGATAAGAACAATCTCAAGAGATGAGGTGTCGTTGCAACAGAAACGAAAAACTCAGTTGAGAAGCAAAGAAGATCATAGAGCATCCAAGTGGTCCTCGGTTGTCACAGTTCATACATTATGTGTAGTTAGGCATCTATAAGATAGGAGCATACTAACTCATGCATTTAAAGCATTTTTGTACATTTTGACAGGAATTTACAAGAATCAGCAAAAAACATGAAAAAATTCCAATCTACAACTTCGAGAGTGGAGAAGAAGATCCAACAAGATTAGTAAAGTTTCAGTCACAATTTTTGGGGAAGCAAAGACATTAACTCGTTTGAAGAGGTGGATTTCAGCAAAGATTTCTCGATTGTTTGCATAAGATAGAAAATGGATTACAATCATAAAATCTTCAGGTCATCAGTAAGACCTTCGGGCATGATGCTAAGTCTTTTAGGCCATCACCTTCGGGAGTGATGAGAACTTTGCAAATGTTGTCATAGTAAGACAATGGGGGCATAATATAGGTAGAAGATATTAACCTTTTGAACTGTCAATTTCAAGGAAAAGAGGGAAGATCAGAGGTCATATATATTTCAATCATAGAAGGAGATTAATCAACAGAGGAAGAGAAAGCAAAAGAGTTGATATGAGCTTTAGACTGAAATATCGAGACACCTTAGACAGATAAAGTAGTGGCTCAAAATATCTCAACGCTTCAAGCTTGAAATTGAAGATATTTCATATTTCTTCAGGTTGAATTCTTATTAATTGATGATGTTTCTTTTTGCAAAGTCGGTTTTTCCCTAGAGGATGAGGTGTATCATCATTCCTAGCAAAGAATGAAGAGCTCTTAATGTGTAGAGTTCGCTCAAAAAAGATAGAGCTCCTAATGTTAAGAGTTCGCCTAGCAAAGACAAAGCTCCTAATATGAAGAGTTCGCTCAGCAAAAACAATGTTCCAAATGTGAAGAGTTCGCTCAGCAAATACAGAGCTCCTAATGTGAAGAGTTCACCCAGCAAAGAAGACAAAGTTCATAATGAGAAGAGTTCACACAGCAAAAAATGAAGAGTTCCTAATAAAAAGATTTCGCCCAGCAAAGACAGAGTTCCTAATATGAAGAGTTATTTAGCAAAGAATCCAAAGTTCCAAATGAGGAGGTCTTGCTTGACAACACCTTTAAAGAGAGATGGATCAACATTTCAAAAGAATGAAGAGTGTGTTCTACTCCAGGCTTCACAGCGTTTCAGAAGAATGGATAGTTCAACTTTTTTAGACTTCATTAACATTCCCAATACTGAATGAGGATCAACCTTTAGCAGAGAAAAGTGGATCGACATTACAAAAAAACTTGTTTGTTCAACGCCTTTGCAAAGAGGTGGATCAAGATTTCCAAGAAAGATTGAGGAAGAGTTCGTTTGTTCGACACCATTACAGAGAGGTGGATCAACATTTTCAACAGTGGATGAGGGTCAATTTTTTTGCAAAGAAAAGTGGATCAACATTTTTTAGAATAACTAGTTTAGGCTTTAGTTTAGCCTTGATAGAAGGATTGAGAAGTTCGTAATAAGAAGACCCTGGAGCTTAGAGCAACAGTCGGCAAGTTCGGACAAAATTCATTTCTTTTCAGTCTTTTTCCTATTCTTGTTCCACAGCAATGAGAAAAGAGGGGCAACTGTAATACCCGAATTTTACCCGGGTATGGGTATATATACTATATTCTCTTAGTAAATAAAATAAATAAATAAACCCAAAAAATAAATATAAATAGTCTATAAATAATATAAAAAGTCCCTTTACATAATCTCCAAGCCCATTACAATGGTATACAACTTAAAGGCCCATTTCTCAAGTGTTTCCTACCCAAAATTAAATCTTTCACATCTTTCTATTACCCAAACACAGCCCAAACAAACAAAAAATATTTGATAACCCTTTTTTCCTACCCAAATCTGCCTTTCAATAGACACGTGTCACTCATTCATTGGTTCGAAACAATAGCACAAGGATTATGGTCTTTCTTTTGCTTGGTTGTCACCAACTGGCTTAGGATGACGTCACGACGCACCCACCTATAAAAGGAAATAGAGAGAATGTCAGAATTAATAATAATTTAATAAAATAATAATTACCTTATTAAAAGATAGGAGAGAGAAAAGTTTTTACCTCAAGGAGCCAAACTGACGTCGGGAAGAGGGATCATCATCGAAGCAGTTGAAGCATCATCGGAGAATGTCAATAGATGTCACTGGATTTGTAATATCACCACCAGGATCGTCGTTTTGCCTTCGGAAGGTATTTTCCTTCCTTCTTTTTCGTTTTCCACCAAACAAACAATAATATCAGCTCGTAAAAGAGGAAAAAGTAGTAGCAAGTCAGAAAAAGAAGATGTTGGAGCTTATCTGTTGGCCGACACGTTTGAGGGAATGGTGGAGTCGAAAAGAGAATCGGGAATGGGTAGTTTTAGTTTTTATGTCAGGGAAGAGGGGTGGTTCTATCGAATTGGTCATAGATATAGGTTTAGGGATAAAAATCAGAGATTTTTGGTTTGAAAGTGATGGCTGAAAATTGCTCGATGGCAGCTGAGAATAGCTTCGTGGCCGCCAGAGCAAGGTTGAAGATGATCGGAGCTTTAGACGGTGGCCAGAGAATGGTCGAAAGTAACTGGAAGGTGGCCGATCAAGATTGGTCGGCCGAGCGTGTGGTAGTTTGGCGTTGGAGTTTTTTTATGTTCATCTCATTTCAGATGAACACACGAAGAACATCTTCAAAAACGAAGGATTTTGATTCATTTTGAACATGAAATCTAGGCATGAGGAGTTTTTCTAAAGAGGGGGAGCTTTTATGAGAGGAGAGAGCGCGAAATGAGAAAATGAGTTTAGTTAACTCTGTGAGGGCCTTTTATAGGTAGATTAAAATGACATCATTTTTGTGTCGGGCCACTTTGACCCATGAGCGTAATCCGGGTTTGGCTTTTGTCTCGCGCCTTTCTTTTCGGGTTCTCTTGATTTTGGCCCAAGGATTTGCGACGTATTCAATTTAGTCCTTTTAATAAAATTGATGTTTAAATGTTTCAATTCCTTTCATTTTAGTCGTTTAATTTAATTGTTTAATTTATTTTTAATTGTTTAAATATATGTTTGATGGATGTTTTAAAATGAGCATATAGTTTTGCATGTTAGACAATTTAATCACTTAAATTTAATTAATTGTTAGAGCCTTTAGACCTTTAGGTTCTCAAATTAAGAATCAATAACTAACTAGTGGATATTAAATGGAAAGCTTTGGAGTACAAATTTGGGTAGTGTCTCAATGCAATGGGATGTTATTCCAACATGGCTCTAAAGTAGAACATTTAATATTCATTACAACATTATAATTGGATGAATAATTTAGTTAGTTAATTAGAGTCTTGATTAAGATTAGAACTTTAAATAATTAGAATGACAAATTAATTAGTGAGTATTATCTAAAACTTAAGGGTTTCAATATGGATGGTATTCAAGCAATTGGAACTATCTCATAAAAGCCTCTAAGTTTAATAGTATTCGTAGTCTTAAACAATTTAATTAATTAGAGCCCCTCTATGTTAGAACTTAAAATAAACAAGACAATAATTGGACATGCATAAAACACTTTTTATGTTGGGAATATATTTTTGAATACGAATAGGGGTGTCCTAATGTATTTGGGCGCTTTTAATCTCGTATTCGTATAAAATATATTTCCTTATAAAAGGATATCTCAATTTGGAATTTAAATCCAGTTAATAATTAAGGGTTAAATTAAATTTGAATTATTATTCTTAAAATGCCACGTGAAATTAAAAGGTACTGATAAATGGCGTTTGTTGGGTGATAATCCTTCCCCACACGTAACCGACTCACAAACTCAATTTTTAAAGAATGAGTCTCTGGTTGTTTATTGGTGTCCGATCTACCTCGAAGTGACCGGTGACGACTCCAAAATGTTTTTAAGATTAAATAAAGGGAAAAACCAATTTAACATGAAAAATCCTAATTTTTTAAGATTAAATAAATAAATAACCTAAATTTTTAAACCCTAATCGTTGATCTATTTTCACACCCAATAAAAAAAAGTCACGACCGTAACATAATATTAATCCATAAATAAATAAAATAAATTAGAAAGAATTCGTGGGTAAGATAGCTCTTAATCCTTATCAAACAGAAAATGCTCACTTGTTCTTTGAAGTTATTAAAGATTAATGACACCAAATTTAGGGAAATTGCAATTTAAACCATATTTTTGACAAAATTATAAAATAATCTTAAACTTTAGTAATATTTCGGAATCAACCATGGAACTTTAAGAATCTTTAAATAAATCATAAAACAACAACATTGAATGAAAAAGGCCAATTTTTTAGAAAATTACTTGACATACCCTAAACTTTTAGAAATTACAATTTTGACCCAAAATTAGAGTTTGTATGAATTTAATCATGAGTTCAAAATTTCAAAATCAAAGGTTTCCAAAAATTATTGTTTAGTCTCATAAAGTTTATTGTTTCACAAATTGGTCTCAAATTCTGATTTTCAATTTCTAACAAATCGATTAAAAAATCCCTAGAAGTTAGTGTTTCAAAAATTGAGGATTTCAATATTAGGGTTTTAATTTGGTATTTGAAAATACAAGGCTTCTGAATTGGGCAAAAATTCAGGGTGTTACAACTCTCCCATCCTTAAAAGGAATTTTGTCCTCAAAATTTTCAGACTAAGCAACATAATCTCAAAAGTACGGATGTTTAGATGGAAAATTGAAGATTCATTTCAAACCAGGTTACAAATGACAACATTAGGTTTGCAAATAGGCTTTGATTTCAAAATCATATGAACGAGTATGGTCACGATCATTTGTTCGATTAACTGAAGTTCATGTCTTTAATTAGAGTTCGTGTTATGACCATCTATAAAGGTTACTAAAAAGAAGTTATTCCAGGGATTCACGTGGTTCGGAAGCAGACCTATTGATACAACAAGGTGGAAAGATTATGAGTGATTCTATCTATAAAGTTGCAGTCACTAACTAATGAGTACATATTCTTGCTAATTCTGGATCCAGATGAAACGCACTCAAATATAAAGCTCCTACGAGGTGTGATAAGTGTTCAAAAGTACTATTTTTCTTACCCTTTTTACTCATATTATTGTTAGACTTAGGCTCATATTAGTTGCATAATTAGCCATTCATGCATTAATCCATGTTTCCTTCCATTGTTGAGCTTGATTACATAACTTGGTAGATTTTGTGGGAAAAGAAGCTGCTTTGGTGTGTTTTGTGTGTATGTGCAGGATCACTTGCCAAATCAAGGCTAGAGCTAGTTGCCAGGGCAATACATGAAGGAGATGTCAAGCTAGTTGCCAGGGCAATGCATGAAGGAGATGCCGAGCTAGTTGCCAGGGCAATGCATGAAGGAGATGTCGAGCTAGTTGCCAGGGCAATGCATGAAGGAGATGCCGAGCCAGTTGCCAGGGCAATTGTCGACAAGAGCAAAGGTGATATGGTAGTCAAAATTGATGACTAGACAAGGCCAAGATGACGTGGAGCAAAGCCCAATCCCAAAAGAATTTGATTTCCATGAAGAGATTAAAGAAGAATTAAATTCCAATAAGATAGGAGAAGTTCTAGTAGGAATATAATTATAATAAAGAATTATATTCTTTAAAGATAATTTAATTCGAACTTAACTTCCTCCTCAAAGAAGGACTTTGACCTAGCCTTATAAATAAGAGGGAGATTTCGAAAATCCAAAGAGAGCAAGAGAGGGGAATTTCGACAACACAAAGGAAGGCAAGAGGAGAGGATTTTCGACAAGCATCTAGGGCAAGGAGGATTTTGACAAGCCTCCTTCTTCATCCTTTTCTTTCTTGTTCGATTGGGTTCATGCTAGGGATTATTTATCTTGTGTTTCTTTGGAACCTAGCCATGAATTAAATCTATTTGGCTATGGTTATTGTGTTTTGTGGTTGTGAGAAACTATTGGTTTTTGTTTAGGTAATAAGAGTTTGCACTTTTCTATTCAAGGTTTATTCATTCTTGGTTCTTATTCTTGTTTGCGAGTGAATTGGGAGAGGATCTCGTAACTTCATCTATTTATCTAATATCGGGAGAGTTAGATTCAAGAAACGAATGAATATGATCTTTATTCAATCTATTGATCGTGAAGATTAATCCGGATTAGGAATAAGTTAAGGATTTCAACGGCTAAGAGGCGCGCAAGATTGGTTGTTGTTCACCCTTGATTCACGCAGGGATGTATTATCAAGGCATGCACAAGTAGCTAGAGTTTCGACTTAGGGATAAGAAGAAACCATTGAAGAACGCTCTGCCGAACCTTGAAGGTTGCTGCCCAGACGCCCAAGTAGTTTCCCAACTAGTCGCCCAGGCGACCATCGATTAGTTGCCAAGGCAACCCCGTTGTGCAAGTTGCCACGGAAACTGAGTTGCCCGTGCACTCTTTTACCAAGACGATCCAATCGGCTATCACACCTCAACTCACGATAACCTGGCCTATCTCTCTCTCATTTGATCTCATCTATTCTTTTACTTTATTACTTTCTAGATTAGTTATTAGTTAAACTCCTATAATCTTCTGTTTGTGTTTTTACTTTTTACAGCGCAAGAGACTAGATTCTTGAAGTGGCACCAATCCCTGTGGAGACAATATCTTTTATACTATAACTTGCAATGTGTATACTTGCACAATAGCGTAGCACTTATTACGCGCAACAAGTTTTTGGCGCCTTTGCTGGGGATTGGCAATAGCGACTTTGTTTTTATTTTCTTGCACTTTCTTTTTACTTTTCTTGTTTAAGATTCAAAGGGCTAACAAACTTTGGTTTTGCATTGGTATATGACCAGGGCGAGACCGACTACACCAGAATATCCCTTTGATCCAGAAATCGAACGAACCTTACAAAGACTTAGACGAAGGATAAGAGTAGCAATGGCTAATCAAGACGGCAATATGAATCAAGATGTTCCAGCAGGAGGAGGAGTGATTCTTGCACGAAACAGAACTATTCGAGACTATCTTGAAGAAGATCTTGATGGACTTAATCCAGGAGTTGTCGCACCTGAAATTGAAGCCGACCACTTTGAGTTAAAACCGGTAATGTTTAATATGATCAACACAATTGGTCAATTTGGCGGCTCAGCAACTGAAGATGCACGGCAACATCTGAAATCTTTCCTCGAGATTTGCAACTCGTTCAAAATACACGGAGTCACCCCCGATGTCTTACGATTAAGATTATTCCCCTATTCACTGAGGGATAGGGCGAAAGCATGGTTGAATAGCATTCCTTCTGGATCAATAGCATCTTGGACCGATCTTTGTCGTGATTTCCTTGCTCGGTTTAATCCTACAAATTTGACTGATAAGCTTCGTAACGACATTACTTCTTTTCGGCAGGCAGATGATGAATCCATGTACGAGGCTTGGGAGCGATATAGAGAACTTCTACACAAATGCCCCCTACACGGATTCCCGGTGTGGACTCAAGTAACAATGTTTTACAATGCCGTGAATACACCAACAAGGATGATGCTAGATGCCTTGGCAAACGACATACTCTTAGATAATTCACCGGAGGAAGCAATGCAAATTTTAAACAGGCTGGCCAAGAATGATTATCAATTCCCATCTACTAGAAGAGGAGGAGTTAGACGTCAAGCCACAATACATGAACTAGGATCATCAGATTCAATTTCGGCACAATTGGCCACTTTAACCAAGATGGTCTAGAACATGCAAAAACCAAACAACACACATGAAGTCAAGGTAATGGATTCTTTTTGTGAGTTATGTTGTGATAACCATAATTCTTCTGAGTGTATGCAGAATCCAGCTTCTATGTGGGGAATTACAATCGGAACAACAATGTGATGTCCAATACATACAATCCAGCTTGGAAGAAGCACCCGAATTTTTCATGGAGTAATCCCAACAATGCTCTAAACCAGAACAATCAGAATGCACAAGCATCGGGATTCCAACAGAATATGCCATGGCAACAGTTGCCGCAGAAACAACCGACAACATCTAGTTCTTTGGAAAATTCTCTAAATGCTTTTATGATGAAAACTGAATCTTATATGACTGAGAATAGTAATTTCATAAAAAGAACTGATGCTTTTATTAATAGGACCGAGATGAGATTGCAAAACCAAGAGGCGGCAATCAAATCATTGGAAAATCAAGTCGGATAGTTAGCTCAAAATCTGAATACTAGACCGCAAGGAGGTTTACCTAGCGATACTGAAGTCGCAAGAGGAACTGGCCATGAGCAATGTAAGGCAATCACCACTAGAAGTGGCCAACAACTTAGAGAGGTTCAAACCCGCTCATCAAACAAAACTCCACAAAAAGATCAAGATGAACCTAGCGGCAAAGCCTCAGATGCTGAACCAGGAATTGCCGCGGCAACCGACAATAAGCATGCCTCGGCAATCGACGATAAAGACGCCTCGGCAACTTGCGATACGCATGCCTCGGCAACCCCAGTTGATAACGCCTCGGCAACTCTGGTTGTCTCGGTAATGCCGTCAATCATGTTCCAAACCAATGAAAGGATCGAAGATATCTGACTTCCACCACCATTCCCACAAAGGTTGAAGCTACAAAAGCAAGAATACCAATTCAAGAAGTTTCTTGATATCCTAAAGCAAGCCACATCAACTTGCCATTGGTGGAAGCAATTGAACAAATGCCAAACTATGCGAAGTTTGTTAAAGACATTGTGTCCAAGAGAACAAGGCTAGGAGAGTTTGAAACAGTTGCCGCAACAGAGGGATGCATGGCAATGTTGCACAATCGTATATGTCACCCAAGTTGAAGGATCCCGGAAGTTTCACAATACCCTATTCTATTGGAAACCACTATGTCGGGAAATCATTATGTGACCTTGGGGCTAGCATAAACTTGATGCCTAAATTGGTTTTCCAGAAACTAGGAATCGGGAAGGCAAGACCTACAACAGTTATGCTATAGCTAGCCGACAGATCCTATGTGCATCCAGAGGGAAAAATCGAGGACATACTGGTAAAAGTTGATAAATTTATTTTTCCTGCTGACTTTATTGTTTTGGATTGTAAAGCAGATGAGCATGCACCCATCATTCTCGGGAGACCATTCCTAGCAACAGGGAGAACCTTTATCGATATTGAAAAAGGAGAACTCACAATGAGGGTGAATGACCAGCAAGTTAAACTAAATGTGTTCCAAACATTAAGGCATGCCGATGATCCAGAAGAATGCCAACTTCTTCATTCCACGACAGAGTTTAACTTCGACGAGGAATTTAGTTGCCTCGGCAACTACATTGCCGATCAAGAGGAACCTGAGGAATATGAAGAATCGGTCGATGAGGAACAACAAGAAGAGGCAAATTGGCTAGTCAATCGACTAGGTACATACTTTGAACCACTGGATTACTCAGGTAAGGAAGGTAAACTCGAAAAACCCTCTATTGAACAACCACCGATTCTTGAGTTGAAACAATTGCCAGAGCAACTAAAATATGCATACTTAGGAACCAATAATACATTGCCTGTAATTATTTCTTCTAAGTTACAGCCTGAGCAGGAAAAGAAGCTGATCAAGATGTTGAAGCTACACAAAAAGGCAATAGGGTGGACAATTGCCGACTTGAAGGGAATTAGCCCGACAGTGTGCATGCACAAGATTTTGTTGGAGGATGATCACAAACCTTCAGTTGAGGAGACTGAATCATGCCATGAAAGGGGTTGTAATGAAAGAAATCATCAAGTGGCTCGATGCCGACATTATATACCCTATCTCTGATAGTGCATGGGTAAGTCCGGTACAATGCGTACCGAAAAAGGGAGGTATAACGGTGCTAAGTAATGAAAACAATGAACTCATTCCAACCAGGACTGTGACCGGTTGGAGGGTTTGTATGGATTATCGAAAGCTAAACAAAGCCACTAGGAAAGATCACTTCCCATTACCCTTTATTGATCAAATGCTTGACCGTCTTGTAGGTAAACCCTTTTATTGTTTTCTTGATGGTTATTCAGGTTACAATCAAATTGCCATAGCACCAGAAGATCAAGAAAAGACAACCTTCACATGCCCATACGATACTTATGCCTTCCGAAGGATGCCGTTCGGATTGTGTAACGCCCAGGCAACCTTCCAAAGATGCATGATGGCACTCTTTTCAGACATGGTCGAAGACTTCCTTGAGATCTTCATGGATGATTTTTCTGTTTTTGGTAATTACTTCGACAGCTGTCTCGGCAATTTAGAGAAGGTGTTGACAAGATGTGAAGAAACTGATTTAGTCCTCAATTGGGAGAAATGCCATTTTATGGTAGATGAAGGAATAGTGATCGGCCACAAGATTTCATCCAAGGGAATTGAAGTAGACAAAGCCAAGGTGGACGTGATCGAGAGATTACCCCCAAAGTTCGGTTAAAGGAATTCGAAGCTTTCTTGGACATGCAGGTTTTTACAGGAGGTTTATTCATAATTTTTCTAAAATCACTAAACCCTTGTGCAATTTGCTTGAATAGGATAAAGTCTTCGATTTTGATGATTCTTGCACCCAAGCATTCGAAACCCTAAAGGAAAAGCTTGCCTCGGCACCCATTGTCGTTCCACCAGATTGGACGCTACCTTTTGAGCTCATGTGTGATGCAAGTGATTTCGCGGTAGGAGCAGTCCTAGGCCAACGCACAGGTAAGACCTTCAATCTGATATACTACGCTAGTAAATCTCTTAATAGTGCTCAAGTGAATTACACAACAACGGAGAAAGAGTTACTAGCTGTAGTTTTCGCTTTTGACAAGTTCTGATCCTATTTGAATGGTACAAAGGTAATTGTTCATACGGACCATTCGGCAATCAAATATCTATTTGCTAAAAAGGATGCCAAACCTCGTTTGATTCGTTGGATATTACTTTTACAAGAATTTGATATTGAAATTAAGGACATGAAAGGAATAGAAAATCAAGTGACCGACCACTTATCACGTTTAGAACGCAACAAGGAGGAGGACGCGGATCTAGAGATATGCGATGTATTCCCGGATGAACAAATTTTAGTTGCCTCGGCAACCATGGATGCGCATGCCTCGACAACCCTCGACGCCTCGGCAACCATGGACGCGCACGCCTCGGCAACCCTTGATGCCGCAGCAGCCTTTGACGCGCACGCCTCGGCAATTCTGGAGCAGTCGCCACGACAGCACATGCCTCGGCAATACCCTAGTACGCGGATTTAGTTAATTTCCTTGTTTGTGGTATTTTACCTTATGGCATTACTCAGAAAGGGAAGAAGCGGTTCCGCCATGATGCTAAGCATTACTTTTGGGACGAGCGTCTTTTGTTTAAACAATGTGCAGATCAAGTTATACGCCGATGTGTCCCTGAAGAAGAGCAACAAAATGTACTCCGACAATGCCATTCTTCACCCTATGGAGGACATTTGAAGGAACTCGTACCGCGGCCAAAGTTTTGCAATCCGGTTTGTATTGGCCAACATTGTACAAAGATGCCCAAGACTTTTACAAGCAATGTGATCGTTGCCAGAGGACGGGCAATATCTTTAGAGGACATGAGATGCCACTCCAGAACATCATCGAGGTGGAATTGTTCGATGTATTGGGGATCGATTTTATGGGACCTTTCCCATCTTCATTCGGCAACCTCTACATTCTACTTGCCGTCGACTACGTGTCTAAATGGGTGGAGGCAGTTGCAGTTCCCAACAACGATTCCAAGACCGTGCAACGATTCTTGCAGAAAAATATATTTACACGGTTTGGGATACCGAGAGCAATTATCAGTGATGAAGGCAAGCATTTTGACAACAGACTAATTGCCAAGATGTTGCAACGCTTCGGCATATCACACAAGATCGCCACGGCATATCACCCACGAACCAACGGGCAAGTAGAAATTTCCAACCAGGAATTGAAGGGTATACTCGAGAAAGTTGTAAATCCCTCTAGGAAGGATTGGTCATTAAGACTAGATGACGCACTTTGGGCATATCGCACTGTATTCAAAACACCCTTAGGTATGTCCCTCTTCCGACTTGTCTATGGCAAAACATGCCATCTACCGGTGGAAATCGAACACAAGGCATATTGGGCAATCAAGACCGTGAATATGGATAGCGAAAGTGCCGGAAAAAAGCGTTTGTTGGACCTCAATGAGATAGAAGAATTCTGTGCACTCGCCTATAACAATGCACGAATCTACAAGGAGAAAACAAAGCAATGGCATGACAAGAAACTATTCCCGCGGCAATTCACTCCATGGCAACTAGTTCTCTTATTCAATTCTCGGCTAAGACTTTTCCCGGGAAAGCTGAAATCAAGATGGTCGGGACCATTCGAAGTCGTCAAACCATTCTCCCATGGTGTCGTGATAATCAAGTCCATCTCTGAAAACCATGAATTCAAAGTTAATGGACAAAGATTGGATCACTACAATGGTGCCCATGTGGAACGTAACAAAGAAGTGGTCATTTTAGGAGATGCATGAGCATGCTCTCCTTTCAATATTTTCTTTTTCTTTTTCGTTTTCTTTTTATTTTCATTTTTATTTTTAGGAGATATTTTATTTTTCTTCATTATCTTTAGTTTTCAGGTTTTCTTTGTTTTCTTTTCCACAACAAGACTCACAACCACTATGCTAAGGAAATTCACTACCGACTACTTGCCACGGTAATCACAACAGAGGATGCCCCGACAACTAACCCTGAAGATGCCACGGCAACCAAAGCTAAAGACATCCCGACAACCACTGCAAAAGCCAAAGTAAAGTACCTATGCCCGAATCAACTCCTACGGAATCATTTTCTGATTTTTCAGATTCGGACGAGTCCTCCATTGCACCAACAAAGACCGCACCAATTGAATCCTCCAAGCGAAAATCCAATGACATTGATGAAGAGGACGATGAGGACAACCCCGTACGAGGATTGATTCCACCACCGGCAACAAGAAAACAACCATCGCGTTCAAGCAAGAGAATCAAGACACCAACCAAAAGGAAACTAATCATCTACGATGACGAACTCTCGGAGTAAGTCCTCGTATGCATTTTATTTTCGTTTTTTTTCTTTCATGCATGCATTGAGGACAATGCCTCACTCGAGTTTGGGGGGGGATTGTTATTAGTAGTTACCATGTTTAGTTACATTCATCTTAAGTATTACATTTAGGATACATAAATTGCTTGCCATGCCTTTAGTTGGAACAAGAATTGCTTAGATTTGATGAATATTCGATGATGACTTTGCCAATGCACTTAATTGATAGAATTTTTATTCTAGGAAAACCATGGAAAAACTTAGAATTTTACTATGATGCTAATTTTGATGAAACACTGTTGTGATTTGATTGATTTAAGGAATTCTAGTGAACTTAGGTTGATATTCACAAATCGGGGGATTAGAATAAAAATTGGATGAATGGTAGAGGTGCCCGAAATTGGCTCTAGCATGTGCTAAAAATTTATCACTAGAGGTGCCCAAAACCGGCTCTAGTATGTGTTAAAAAAAATTGATCACTAGAGGTGCCCGAAACCGGCTCTAGTCGAATAAATTAACTTAATAAAACTAAAAACAAAACACTAGAGGTGCCCAAAACTGGCTCTAGTTAAAACATGTTAAAAAGAACCCAATGAAGTAATTTGAAAACCTATTATTTGCATAGAATCCAAAAAATCAACTTGCACACAACTCCGCACACACTCACAAGCATTATAGTTTGATTCCGAGTAACTCCTAAGTTTTCTGAAAAATAAAAAGCCAATCATACTTTGTGCCCCGGTTCAGAGAATTGAAATCAAGTTCAAAGCTAAGTTTGTGAAAATTGAAGTCTTGGCAGGTAATTATGAGTTTTCATTGCTTGACGACAAGCAATAGTTCGAGTTTGGGGGTGTGATAAGTGTTCAAAAGTACTATTTTTCTTACCCCTTTTACTCATATTATTGTTAGACATAGGCTCATATTAGTTGTATAATTAGACATTCATGCATTAATCCATGTTTCCTTCCATCGTTGAGCTTGATTACATAACTTGGTAGTTTTTGTGGGAAAAGATGCTGCTTTGGTGTGATTTGTGTGTATGTGCAGGATCACCTGCCAAATCAAGGCTAGAGCTAGTTGCCAGGGCAATACATGAAGGAGATGCCGAGCTAGTTGCCAGGGCAATGCATGAAGGAGATGCCGAGCTAGTTGCCAGGGCAATGCATGAAGGAGATGCCGAGCTAGTTGCCAGGGCAATGCATGAAGGAGACGCCGAGCCAGTTGCCAAGGCAATTGTCGGCAAGAGCAAAGGTGATATGGTAGTCGAAATTGATGACTAGACAAGCCCAAGATGACGTGGAGCAAAGCCCAATCCCAAAGGAATTTGATTTCCATGAAGAGATTAAAGAAGAATTAAATTCCAAGAAGATAGGAGAAGTTCTAGTAGGAATGTAATTATAATAAAGAATTATATTCTTTAAAGATAATTTAATTCCAACTTAACTTCCTCCTCAAATAAGGACTTTGACCTAGCCCTATAAATAAAAGGGAGATTTCAAAAATCCAAAGAGAGCAAGATAGGGGAATTTCGACAACACCAAGGAAGGCAAGAGGAGAGAATTTTCGACAAGCATCTAGGTCAAGGAGGATTTCGACAAGCCTCATTCTTCATCCTTTTCTTTCTTGTTCGATTGGGTTCATGCTAGGGATTAGTTATCTTGTGTTTCTTTGGAACCTAGCCATGAACTAAATCTATTTGGCTATGGTTATTGTGTTTTGTGGTTGTGAGAAACTATTGGTTTTTGTTTAGGTAATAAGAGTTTGCACTTTTCTATTCAAGGTTTATTCATTCTTGGTTCTTATTCTTGTTTGCGAGTGAATTGGGAGAGGATCTCGTAACTTCATCTATTTATCTAATATCGAGATAGTTAGATTCAAGAAACGAATGAATATGATCTTTATTCAATCTATTGATGGTGAAGATTAATCCGGATTAGGAATAAGTTAAGGATTTCAACGGCTAAGAGGAGCGCAAGATTGGTTGTTGTTCACCCTTGATTCACGCAGGGATGTATTATCAAGGCACGCACAAGTAGCTAGAGTTTTGACTTAGGGATAAGAAGAAACCATTGAAGAACGCTCTGCTGAACCTTGAAGGTTGCTGCCCAGACACCCAAGTAGTTGCCCAACTTGTCGCCCAAGCAACCATCGATTAGTTGCCAAGGCAACCCCGTTGTGCAAGTTGCCACGACAACTGAGTTGCCCGTGCACTCTTTTACCAAGACGATCCAATCGGCTATCACACGTCAACTCACGATAACCTGGCCTATCTCTCTCTCATTTGATCTCATCTATTCTTTTACTTTATTACTTTCTAGATTAGTTATTAGTTAAACTCCTATAATCTTCTATTTGTGTTTTTACTTTTTACAGTGCAAGAGACTAGATTCTTGAAGTGGCACCAATCTCTGTGGAGATGATATCTTTTATACTATAACTTGCAACGTGTATATTTGCACAATTACGTAGCACTTATTACGCGCAATAAGTTTTTGGCGCCGTTGCCGGGGATTGGCAATAGCGACTTTGTTTTTATTTTCTTGCATTTTTTTTTACATTTCTTGTTTAAGATTCAAAGGGCTAACAAACTTTGGTTTTGCATTGGTATATGACCAGGGCGAGACCGACTACACCAGAATATCCCTTTGATCCAGAAATCGAACGAACCTTACAAAGACTTAGACGAAGGATAAGAGTAGCAATGGCTAATCAAGACGAAAATATGAATCAAGATGTTTCAGCAGGAGGAGGAGTGATTATTGCACGAAACAGAACTATTCGAGACTTTCTTGAAGAAGATATTGATGGGCTTAATCCAGGAGTTGTCGCACCTGAAATCGAAGCCGACACTTTGAGTTAAAACCGGTAATGTTTAATATGATCAACACAATTGGTCAGTTTGGCGGCTCAGCAACTGAAGATGCACGACAACATTTGAAATCTTTCCTCGAGATTTGCAACTCGTTCAAAGTACACGGAGTCACCCCCGATGTCTTACGATTAAGATTATTCCCCTATTCAATGAGGGATAGGGTGAAAGCATGGTTGAATAGCATTCCTGTCGGATCAATAGCATCTTGGACCGATCTTTGTCGTGATTTCCTTGCTCAGTTTAATCCTACAAATTTGACTGATAAGCTTCGTAACGACATTACTTCTTTTCGGTAGGCAGATGATGAATCCATGTACGAGGCTTGGGAGCGATATAGAGAACTTCTACACAAATGCCCCCTACACGGATTCCCGGTGTGGACTCAAGTAACAATGTTTTACAATGCCGTGAATACACCAACAAGGATGATGCTAGATGCCTCGGCAAACGGCATACTCTTAGATAAGTCGCCGGACGAAGCAATGCAAATTTTAAACAGGCTGGCCAAGAATGATTATCAATTCCCATCTACTAGAAGAGGAGGAGTTAGACGCTAAGCCACAATACAAGAACTAGGATCATCAGATTCAATTTCGGCACAATTGGCCACTTTAACCAAGATGGTCCAGAACATGCAAAAACCAAACAACACACATGAAGTCAAGGTAATGGATTCTTTTTGTGAGTTATGTGGTGATAACCATAATTCTTCTGAGTGTATGCAGAATCCAGCTTCTATGTGGGGAATTACAATCGGAACAACAATGTGATGTCCAATACATACAATCCAGCTTGGAAGAAGCACCCGAATTTTTCATGGAGTAATCCCAACAATGCTCTAAACCAGAATAATCAGAATGCACAAGCATCGGGATTCCAGCAGAATATGCCACGACAACAGTTGCCGCAGCAACAACCGACAACATCTAGTTCTTTGGGAAATTCTCTAAATGCTTTTATGAAGAAAACTGAGTCTTATATGGCTGAGAATAGTAATTTCATAAAAAGAACTTATGCTTTTATTAACAGGACCGAGATGAGATTACAAAACCAAGAGGCGGCAATCAAATCATTGGAAAATCAAGTCAGACAGTTTGCTCAAAATCTGAATACTAGACCGCAAGGAGGTTTACCTAGCGGTACTGAAGTCGCAAGAGGAACTGGCCATGAGCAATGTAAGGCAATCACCACTAGAAGTGGCCAACAACTTAGAGAGGTTCAAACTCGCTCATCAAACAAAACTCCACAAAAAGATCAAGATGAACCTAGCGGCAAAGCCTCAGATGCTGAACCAGGAATTGTCGCGGCAACCGACAATAAGCATGCCTCGGCAATCGACGATAAAGACGCCTCGGCAACTTGCGATAAGCATGCCTCGGTAACCCCAGTTGATAACGCCTCGGCAACTCTAGTTGTCCCGGCAATGTCGTCAATCAGGTTTCAAACCAATGAAAGGATCGAAGATATCCGGCTTCCATCACCATTCCCACAAAGGTTGCAGCGACAAAAGTAAGAATACCAATTCAAGAAGTTTCTTGATATCCTAAAGCATGTCCACATCAACTTGCCATTGGTGGAAGCAATTGAACAAATGCCAAACTATGCCAAGTTTCTTAAAGGCATTGTGTCCAAGAGAACAAGGCTAGGAGAGTTTGAAACAATTGTCGCAACAGAGGGATGCATGGCAATGTTGCATAATCGTATGCCACCCAAGTTGAAGGATCCCGGAAGTTTCACAATACCCTGTTCTATTGGAAACCACTATGTCGGGAAAGCATTATGCGACCTTGGGGTAGCATGAACTTGATGCCTAAATCAGTTTTCCAGAAACTAGGAATCGGGAAGGCAAGACCTACAATAGTTATGCTACAGCTAGCCGACATATCCTATGTGCGTCCAGAGGGAAAAATCGAGGACATACTGGTAAAAGTTGATAAATTTATTTTTCCCGCTGACTTTATTGTTTTGGATTGTGAAGCAGATGAGCATGCACCCATCATTCTCGGGAGACCATTCCTAGCAACAGGGAGAACCTTGATCGATGTTGAAAAAGGAGAACTCACAATGAGGGTGAATGACCAACAAGTTAAACTAAATGTGTTCCAAACACTAAGGCATGCCGATGATCCAGAAGAATGCCAACTTCTTCATGCCACGACAGAGTTTAACTTTTCGACGAGGAATTTAGTTACCTCGGCAACTACATTGCCGATCAAGAGGAACCTGAGGAGTATAAAGAACCGGTCGATGAGGAACAACAAGAAGAGGCAAATTGGCTAGTCAATCGACCAGGTACATACTTTGAACCACTGGATTACTCAGGTAAGGAAGGTAAACTCGAAAAACCCTCTATTGAACAACCATCGATTCTTGAGTTGAAACAATTGCCAGAGCAACTAAAATATGCATACTTAGGAACCAATAATACATTGCCTGTAATTATTTCTTCTAATTTATAGCCTGAGCATGAAAAGAAGCTGATCAAGATGTTGAAGCTACACAAAAAGGCAATAGGGTGGACAGTTGCCGACTTGAAGGGAATTAGCCCGGCAGTGTGCATGCACAAGATTTTGTTGGAAGATGATCACAAACCTTCAATTGAGGCCCAGAGGAGACTGAATCATGCCATGAAAGGGGTTGTAATGAAAGAAATCATCAAGTGGCTTGACACCGGCATTATATACCCTATCTCTAATAGTATATGGGTAAGTCCGGTACAATGCGTACCGAAAAAGGGAGGTATAATGGTGGTAAGTAATGAAAACAATGAACTCATTCCAACCAGGACTGTGACCGGTTTGAGGGTTTGTATGGATTATCGAAAGCTAAACAAAGCCACTAGGAAAGATCACTTCCCATTACCCTTTATTGATCAAATGTTTGACCGTCTTGCAGGTAAACCCTTTTATTGTTTTCTTGATGGTTATTCAGGTTACAATCAAATTGCCATAGCACCAGAAGATCAAGAAAAGACAACCTTCACATGCCCATACGGTAGTTATGCCTTTCGAAGGATGCCGTTCAGATTGTGTAACGCCCCGACAACCTTCCAAAGATGCATGATGGCACTCTTTTCAGACATGGTCGAAGACTTCCTTGAGATCTTCATGGATGATTTTTCTATTTTTGGTAATGACTTCGACAGCTGTCTCGGCATTTTAGAGAAGGTGTTGACAAGATGTGAAGAAACTGATTTAGTCCTCAATTGGGAGAAATGCCATTTTATGGTAGATGAAGGAATAGTGCTCGGCCACAAGATTTCATCCAAGGGAATTGAAGTAGACAAAGCCAAGGTGGACGTGATCGAGAGATTACCCCCAAAGTTCGGTTAAAGGAATTCGAAGCTTTCTTGGACATGCAGGTTTTTACATGAGGTTCATTCATAATTTTTCTAAAATCACTAAACCCTTGTGCAATTTGCTTGAACAGGATAAAGTCTTCAATTTTGATGATTCTTGCACCCCAAGCATTCGAAACACTAAAGGAAAAGCTTGCCTCGACACCCATTGTCGTTCCACCAGATTGGACGCTACCTTTTGAGCTCATGTGTGATGCAAGTGATTTCACGGTAGGAGCAGTCCTAGGCCAACGCACAGGTAAGACCTTCAATGTGATATGCTACGCTAGTAAAACTCTTAATATTGCTCAAGTGAATTATACAACAACGGAGAAAGAGTTACTAGCTGTAGTTTTCGCATTTGACAAGTTCCGACCCTATTTGATTGGTACAAAGGTAATTGTTCATACGGACCATTCGACAATCAAATATCTATTTGCTAAAAAGGATGTCAAACCTCGTTTGATTCGTTGGATATTACTTTTACAAGAATTTGATATTGAAATTAAGGACAAGAAAGGAACAGAAAATCAAGTGGCCGACCACTTATCACGTTTAGAACGCAACAGGGAGGAGGACGCAAATCTAGAGATATGCGATGCATTCCCGGATGAAAAAATTTTAGTTGCCTCAGCAACCATGGACGCGCATGCCTAGGCAACCCTCGAAGCCTCGGCAACCCTCGACCCCGCAGCAGCCTTTGACGCGCATGCCTCGGCAATTCTGGAGCAGTCGCCACGGCAGCACATGCCTCGGTAATACCCTGGTACGCGGATTTAGTTAATTTCCTTGTTTGTGGTATTTTACCTTATGGCATTACTCACCAAGAGAAGAAGCGGTTCCGCCATGATGTTAGGCATTACTTTTGGGACGAGCCTCTTTTGTTTAAACAATATGCAGATCAGGTTATACGCTGATGTGTCCCTGAAGAAGAGCAACAGAATGTACTCCGGCAATGCCATTCTTCACCCTATAGAGGACATTTTGGAGGAACTCGTACTGCGGCCAAAGTTTTGCAATCCGGTTTGTATTGGCCAACATTGTACAAAGATGCCCAAGACTTTTACAAGCAATGTGATCGTTGGCAGAGGACGGGCAATATCTCTAGACGACATGAGATGCCACTCCAGAACATCATCGAGGTGGAATTGTTCGATGCATGGGGGATCGATTTTATGAGACCTTTCCCATCTTCATTCGGCAACCTCTACATTCTACTTGCCATCGACTACGTGTCTAAATGGGTGGAGGCAGTTGCAGTTCCCAACAACGATTCCAAGACCGTGCAACGATTCTTGCAGAAAAACATATTTATATGGTTTGGGATGTCGAGAGCAATTATCAGTGACGAAGGCAAGCATTTTGACAACAGACTAATTGCCAAGATGTTGCAACGCTTCGGCATATCACACAAGATCGCCACGGCATATCACCCACAAACCAATGGGCAAGCAGAAATTTCCAACCGAGAATTGAAGGGTATACTCGAGAAAGTTGTAAATCCCTCTAGGAAGGATTGGTCATTAAGACTAGATGACGCACTTTGGGCATATCGCACTGCATACAAAACACCCTTAGGTATGTCCCTCTTCCGACTTGTCTATGGCAAAACATGCCATCTACCGGTGGAAATCGAACACAAGGCATGTTGGGCAATCAAGACCTGGATTGGGAAAGTGCCGGAAAAAAGCGTTTGTTGGACCTCAATGAGATAGAAGAATTTCGTGCACTCGCCTATAACAATGCACGAATCTACAAGGAGAAAACAAAGCATTGGCATGACAAGAAACTATTGCCGCGACAATTCACGTCAGGGAAACTAGTTCTCTTATTCAATTCTCGGCTAAGACTTTTCCCGGGAAAGCTGAAATCAAGATGGTTGGGACCATTCGAAGTCGTCAAACCATTCTCTCATGGTGCCGTGATAATCAAGTCCATCTCTGACAACCATGAATTCAAATTTAATGGACAAAGATTGAAGCACTACAATGGTGCCCATGTGGAACGTAACAAAGAAGTGGTCACTGTAGGAGATGCATAAGCATGCTCTCCTTTCAATATTTTCTTTTTCTTTTTATTTTTAGGAGATATTTTATTTTTCTTCATTATCTTTAGTTTTCAGGTTTTCTTTGTTTTCTTTTCCCCAACAAGACTCACAACCACTATGCTAAGGAAATTCACTACCGACTACTTGCCACGGTAATCACAACAGAGGATGCCCCGGTAACTAACCCTGAAGATGCCACGGCAACCAAAGCTAAAGACATCCCGACAACCACTGAAAAAGCCAAAGGTAAAGTACCTATGCCCGAATCAACTCCTACGGAATCATTTTCTAATTTTTTCAGATTCGGACGAGTCCTCCATTACACCAACAAAGACCGCACCAATTGAATCCTCAAAGCGAAAAGCCAATGACATTGATGAAGAGGACGATGAGGACAACCCCGTACGCGGATTGATTCTACCACCAGCAACAAGAAAACAACCATCGCGTTCAAGCAAGAGAATCAAGACACCGACCAAAAGGAAACTAATCATCTACGATGACGAACTCTCGGAGTAAGTCCTCGTATGCATTTTAATTTCGTTATTTTTATTTTTCTTTCATGCATGCATTGAGGACAATGCCTCACTCGAGTTTGGGGGGGATTGTTATTAGTAGTTACCATGTTTAGTTACATTCATCTTAAGTATTACATTTAGGATACATAAATTGCTTGCCATGCCTTTAGTTGTAACAAGAATTGCTTAGATTTGATGAATATCCAATGATGACTTTGCCAATGCACATAATTGATAGAATTTTTATTCTAGGATAACCATAGAAAAACTTAGAATTTTACTATAATGCTAATTTTGATGAAACACTGTTGTGGTTTGATTGATTTAAGGAATTCTAGTGAACTTAGGTTGATAATTAACAAATTGGGGGATTAGAATAAAAATTGGATGAATGCTAGAGGTGCCCGAAATTGGCTCTAGCATGTGCTAAAAATTTATCACTAGAGGTGCCCGAAACCGGCTCTAGTATGTGTTAAAAAAATTGATCACTAGAGGTGCCCGAAACCGGCTCTAGTCGAATAAATTAACTTAATAAAACTAAAAACAAAACACTAGAGGTGCCCAAAACTGGCTCTAGTTAAAACATGTTAAAAAGAACCCAATGAAGTAATTTGAAAACCTATTGTTTGCATAGAATCCGAATAATCAACTTGCACACAACTCCGCACACACTCACAAGCATTATAGTTTGATTCCGAGTAACTCCTAAGTTTTCCGAAAAATAAAAAGCCAATCATACTTTGTGCCTCGGTTCAGAGAATTGAATTCAAGTTCAACAACAATGTGATGTCCAATACATACAATCCAGCTTGGAAGAAGCACCCAAATTTTTTATGGAGTAATCCCAATAATGCTCTAAACCAGAACAATCAGAATGCACAAGCATCGGGATTCCAGCAGAATATGCCACGGCAACAGATGCCGCAGCAACAACCGACAACTTCTAGTTCTTTGGAAAATTCTCTAAATGCTTTTATGATGAAAACTGAATCTTATATGGCTGAGAATAGTAATTTCATAAAAAGAACTGATGCTTTTATTAACAGGACCGAGATGAGATTGCAAAACCAAGAGGCGGCAATCAAATCATTGGAAAATCAAGTCGGACAGTTTGCTCAAAATCTGAATACTAGACCACAAGGAGGTTTACCTAGCGAGACTGAAGTCGCAAGAGGAACTGGCCATGAGCAATGTAAGGCAATCACCACCAGAAGTGGCCAAAAACTTAGAGAGGCTCAAACCCGCTCATCAAACAAAACTCCACAAAAAGATCAAGATGAACCTAGCGGCAAAGCCTCAGATGCTGAACCAGGAATTGCCGCGGTAACCGGCAATAAGCTTGCCTCGGCAACCGACGATGCCTCGGCAACTTGCGATAAGCACGCCTCGGCAACCCCAGTTGATAACGCGTCGGCAACTCCAGATGTCCCGACAATGCCGTCAATCAGGTTTCAAACCAATGAAAGGATCGAAGATATCCGACTTCCACCACCATTCCTACAAAGGTTGAAGCGACAAAAGCAAGAATACCAATTCAAGAAGTTTCTTGATATCCTAAAGCAAGTCCACATCAACTCACTAGTGGAAGCAATTGAACAAATGCCGAACTATGCCAAGTTTCTTAAAGACATTGTGTCCAAGAGAACAAGGCTAGGAGAGTTCGAAACAGTTGCCGCAACAGAGGGATGCATGGCAATGTTGCACAATCGTATGCCACCTAAGTTGAAGGATCCCAGAAGTTACACAATACCCTGTTCTATTGGAAACCACTATGTCGGGAAAGCATTATGCGACCTTGTTGCTAGCATAAACTTGATGCCTAAATCAGTTTTCCAGAAACTAGGAATCGGGAAGGCAAGACCTACAACAGTTATGCTGCAGCTAGCCGACAGATCCTATGTGCATCCAGAGGGAAAAATCGAGGACATACTGGTAAAAGTTGATAAATTTATTTTTCCAGCTGACTTTATTGTTTTGGATTGTGAAGCAGATGAGCATGCACCTATCATTCTCAGGAGACCATTCCTAGCGACAGGGAGAACCTTGATCGACGTTGAAAAGGGAGAACTCACAATGAGGGTGAATGACCAGCAGGTCAAACTAAATGTGTTCCAAACACTAAGGCCTGCCGATAATCCAGAAGAATGCGAACTACTTCATGCCACGACAGAGTTTAACTTCGATGAGGAATTTCGTTGCCTCGGCAACTACATTGCCGATCAAGAGGAACCTGAGGAGTATGAAGAACCGGTCGATGAGGAACAACAAGAAGAGGCAAATTGGCTTGTCAACCGACCAGGTATATACTTTGAACCACTGGATTACTCAGGTAAGGAAGGTAAACTCGAAAAACCCTCTATCGAACAACCACCGATTCTTGAGTTGAAACAATTGCCAGAGCAACTAAAATATGTATACTTAGGGACCGATAATACATTGCCTGTAATTATTTATTCTAAGTTACAGCCTGAGCAGGAAAAGAAGCTGATCAAGATGTTGAAGCTACACAAAAAGGCAATAGAGTGGACAATTGCCGACTTGAAGGGAATTAGCCCGACGGTGTGCATGCACAAGATCTTGTTGGAAGATGATCACAAACCTTCAATTGAGGCCCAGAGGAGACTGAATCATGCCATGAAAGGGGTTGTAATGAAAGAAATCATCAAGTGGCTTGACGCCGGCATTATATACCCTATCTCTGATAGTACGTGGGTAAGTCCGGTACAATGTGTACCGAAAAAAGGAGGTATAACAATGATAAGCAATGAAAATAATGAACTTATCCCAACCAGGACTGTGATCGGTTGGAGGGTTTGTATGGACTATCGAAAGCTAAACAAAGCTACTAGGAAAGATCACTTCCCATTACCCTTTATTGATCAAATGCTTGACCGTCTTGCAGGTAAACCCATTTATTGTTTTCTTGATGGTTATTCAGATTACAATCAAATTGCCATAGCACCAGAAGATCAAGAAAAGACAACCTTTACATGCCCATACGGTACTTATGCCTTCCGAAGGATGCCGTTCAGATTGTGTAACGCCCCGACAATCTTCCAAAGATGCATGATGGCGCTCTTTTCAGACATGGTCGAAGACTTCCTTGAGATCTTCATGGATGATTTTTCTGTTTTTGGTAATGACTTCGACAGCTGTCTCGACAATTTAGAGAGGGTGTTGGCAAGATGTGAAGAAACAGATTTAGTCCTCAATTGGGAGAAATGCCATTTTATGGTAGATGAAGGAATAGTGCTCGGCCACAAGATTTCATCCAAGGGAATTGAAGTAGACAAAGCCAAGGTGGACGTGATCGAGAGATTACCCCCACCAAGTTCGGTTAAAGGAATTCGAAGTTTTCTCGGACATGCAGGTTTTTACAGGAGGTTCATTCATAACTTTTCTAAAATCACTAAACCCTTGTGTAATCTGCTTGAACAGGATAAAGTCTTCGACTTTGATGATTCTTGCACCCAAGCATTCGAAACCCTAAAGAAAAATCTTGCCTCGGCACCCATTGTCGTTCCACCAGATTGGACGCTACCTTTTGAGCTCATGTGTGATGCAAGTGATTTCGCGGTAGGAGCAGTCCTAGGTCAACGCACAGGTAAGACCTTCCATGTGATATACTACGCTAGTAAAACTCTTAATAGTGCTCAAGTGAATTACACAACAACGGAGAAAGAGTTACTAGCTGTAGTTTTCGCATTTGACAAGTTCCGATCCTATTTAATTGGTACAAAGGTAATTATTCATACGGACCATTCGGTAATCAAATACTTATTTGCTAAAAAGGATGCTAAACCTCATTTGATTCGTTGGATATTACTTTTACAAGAATTTGATATTGAAATTAAGGACAGGAAAGGAACAGAAAACCAAGTGGCCGATCACTTATCACGTCTGGAACGCAATAGGGAAGAGGACGCGGATCTTGAGATATGCGATGCATTCCCGGATGAACAAATTTTAGTTGCCTCGGCAACCCACGACGCCTCGGCAACCATGGATGCGCACGCCTCGACAACTCTCAATCTCCGCAGCAGTCTTTGACGCGCACGCCTCGGCAATTTTGGGAGCAGTCGCCACGACAGCACATGCCTCGGCAATACCCTGGTACGCGGATTTAGTTAATTTCCTTGTTTGTGGTATTTTTCCTTATGGCATTACTCACCAAGGGAAGAAGCGGTTCCGCCATGATGCTAAGCATTACTTTTAGGACGAGCCTCTTTTGTTTAAACAATGTGCAGATCAGGTTATACGCCGATGTGTCCCTGAAGAAGAGCAACAGAATGTACTCCGGCAAAGCCATTCTTCACCCTATGGAGGACATTTTGGAGGAACTCGTACCGCGGCCAAAGTGTTGCAATCCGGTTTGTATTGGCCAAAATTGTACAAAGATGCCCAAGACTTTTACAAGCAATGTGATCGTTGCCAAAGGACGGGCAATATCTCTAGACGACATGAGATGCTGCTCCAGAACATCATCGAGGTGGAATTGTTCGATGTATGGGGGATCGATTTTATGGGACCTTTCCCATCTTCATTCGGCAACCTCTACATTCTACTTGCCATCAACTACGTGTCTAAATGGGTTGAGGCAGCTGCAGTTCCCAACAACGATTCCAAGACCGTGCAAAAATTCTTGCAGAAAAACATATTTACACGGTTTGGGATGCCGAGAGCAATTATCAGCGACGAAGGCAAGCATTTTGACAATAGACTAATTGCCAAGATGTTGCAACGCTTCGGCATATCACACAAGATCGCCACGGCATATCACCCACAAACCAACGGGCAAGCAGAAATTTCCAACCGAGAGTTGAAGGGAATACTCGAGAAAGTCATAAATCCCTCAAGGAAGGATTGGTCATTAAGACTAGATGACGCACTTTGGGCATATCGCACTGCATTCAAAACACCCTTAGGTTTGTCCCCCTTCCGACTTGTCTATGGTAAAACATGTCATCTACCGGTGGAAATCGAGCACAAGGCGTACTGGGCAATCAAGACCGTGAATATGGATTGGGAAAGTGCCAGACAAAAGCGTTTGATGGATCTCAATGAGATAGAAGAATTCATTGCACTCGCCTATAACAATGCACGAATCTACAAGGAGAAAACAAAGCGATGGCACGACAAGAAACTATTGCCACGGCAATTCACACCAGGGCAACTAGTTATCCTATTCAATTCTCGGCTAAAACTTTTCCCAGGAAAGCTGAAATCAAGATGGTCGGGACCATTTGAAGTCGTCAAACCATTCTCCCATGGCGCCGTGATAATCAAGTCCATCTCTGACAACCATGAATTCAAAGTTAATGGACAAAGATTGAAGCACTACAATGGTGCCCATGTGGAACGTAACAAGGAAGTGGTCAACTTAGGAGATGCATGAGCATGATCTCCTTTTTGATATTTTTATTTTTTTTATTTTTTTATTTTTATTTATTTTTATTTTTATTTTTCAATTATTTAATTATTTTATTTTATTATTTTTCTGATTATTAGTAGTTTTAGGATAGATTTTTTATTCAAGTTTAAGAATCCTATTACACATCTTTATTTATTTTCTTTATTAGTTTATCTTTAATTTTAATCCTTATTTGATTTGTCTTTGAATTGTAGGAAAAGAAGTTCAAGATAAAGAAGGAATTCTAAACCAAGTAGGAAAACATCTTCAACAAGGAAACTAATGGGCTGAATCTAAGGCTTATATAAAGCCTCCATTTCATCCTAACCAAAACCCCCTTGTCGACAACTTCTATCAAACCCTAACCCTTTTTTCGTTTTCCCCTAATCCCACCCACCTATCTTTTCTATAAAACCCATCACCCTTAACCTATTCCTACTTTATATCTTGCAACTTTTTAGTTTCTTTTCTTTTCTTTTCTTTATTTTTACTCACAATCAAGATCATCCATGGCATCCAAGATTAAACTTTTAGTTCATCCAAGTTCATCCAAAGAACCAAGATACAAGAAGTTTGCGACACCGGTGGTTCAAGAAAGATTTCAATCCAAGTTTGAAAGCCGGAAGATTCATGAAGAACAAGGCTTTGAATACTCCAACTCTAATCAAGATTTCGGCCTTGAACCATTCATCTTCAAGAGGATTGCACATCAAAAGTGGCAAATCTTTTGCCATCAACCGGAACCGGGTAACATCTCATGGGTAAGAGAATTCTATGCTCACTCACCTAACCCGGATAATCCTTATGTTTTTGTTCGTGACAAGGCCATACTTATAAGTCCCGAAAGCATCAACACCTTTTACGGACTTTACATTGAGAAGGACGAGCATCAAGCCTTCGTTGACCAAATCAATCCCAAGCAACTCGACAAGGTGCTTCAAGAACTCACTCAACCGGGAACTCATTGGAACGACGGTAAATACAAGGGCACGGTAAATCGCCTTCAGCTTAAACCCGAGGCAAAACTATGGAATAAGTTTGTTAAAACTTCTTTAATGCCCTCCATACACAATACTACCGTTGATATACCACGTCTTTTGCTCATACATTCTATTTTGCATAATCGCATCATTAACATTGGAAAAGTTATTTGTGATGAGATTTTTGTATGCAGTTCAAAAGATAAGGGTTCTTTTTTCTTCCCTTGCTTAATTTCTAATCTTTGCAAGGAGATGCATGTCCCGAGTGAGTCCACCGATGAAAAGGCCCTACCCAAGTCTGGTTGGAATCAAGCACTAATCCGAAAGCTAATGGGAGAGGCACCAGGAGATTCTTCAAGGCCTCCAATTGCCGCGGCAACTCCTGGCGCCCCGGCAATCCATAATGCCCAAACACCTAACGCCAGGGCAACTCGGCCACCAACCTCGGGACACTTTGAAGCACTTTTGCACCCATTGGCAAGCCGCCTAAGGCAAATTGAAGATCGGCAACCAATTTTCATGCGGTACATGAAGGAGCACAACAATGCCATCACCCAAGTCATCCTAGAAAAGTACCCGGACAATCGCGTGCCGTTCCCAATCTTTCCCGCCGAGATCCTTGCCACGGCAACCAAGGAAGCTGACGCCATGGCAACCAACCCTGAAGATGCCACGGCAACCAAAGCTAAAGACATCCCGGCAACCACTGCAAAAGCCAAAGGTAAAGCACCTATGCCCGAATCAACTCCTACGGAATCATTTTCTAATTTTTCAGATTCGGACGAGTCCTCCATTGAACCAATAAAGACCGCACCAATTGAATCCTTCAAGCGAAAAGCCATTGACATTGATGAAGAGGACGATGAGGACAACCCCGTACGAGGATCGATTCCACCACCGGCAACAAGAAAACAACCATCGCGTTCAAGCAAGAGAATCAAGACACCGACTAAAAGGAAACTAATCATCTACGATGACGAACTCTCGAAGTAAGTCCTCGTATGCATTTTTATTTTTATTTTTCGTTATTTTTATGCATGCATTTAGGACAATGCCTCACTCGAGTTTGGTGGGGATTGTTATTAGTAGTTACCATGTTTAGTTACATTTATCTTAAGTATTACATTTAGGATACATAAATTGCTTGCCATGCCTTTAATTCGGTGATGACTTTGCCAATGCACTTAATTGATAGAATTTTTATTCTAGGATAACCATGGAAAAACTTAGAATTTTACTATGATGCTAAATTTGATAAAACACTGTTGTGGTTTGATTGATTTAAGGAATTCTAGTGAACTTAGGTTGATAATTAACAAATTGGGGGATTAGAATAAAAATTGGATGAATGCTAGAGGTGCCCGAAATTGGCTCTAGAATGTGCTAAAAAATTGATCACTAGAGGTGCCCGAAACTGGCTCTAGGATGTGTTAAAAAAATTTAACTAGAGGTGCCCGAAACCGGCTCTAGTCGATTAAATTAACTTAAGAAAACTAAAAACAAAACACTAGAGGTGCCCAAAACTGGCTCTAGTTAAAACATGTTAAAAAAAACCCAATAAAGTAATTTGAAAACCTATTGTTTGCATAGGATCCGAAAAATCAACTTGCACACGACTCCGTACACACTCACAAGTATTATAGTTTGATTCCGAGTAACTCCTAAGTTTTCCGAAAAATAAAAAGCCAATCATACTTTGTGCCCAGGTTCAGAGAATTGAAATCAAGTTCAAAGCTAAGTTTGTGAAAATTGAAGTCTTGGCAGGTAATTATGAGTTTGCATTGCTTGAGGACAAGCAATAGTTCGAGTTTGGGGGTGTGATAAGTGTTCAAAAGTACTATTTTTCTTACCCTTTTTACTCATATTATTGTTAGACTTAGGATCATATTAGTTGCATAATTAGCTATTCATGCATTAATCCATGTTTCCTTCAATCGTTGAGCTTGATTACATAACTTGGTAGTTTTTGTGGAAAAGATGCTGCTTTGGTGTGCTTTGTGTGTGTATGTACAGGATCACTTGCCAAAGCAATGCCGAGCTAGTTGCCAGGGCAATGCATGAAGGAGATGCCGAGCTAGTTGCCAGGGCAATACATGAAGGAGACGCCGAGCCAGTTGCCATGGCAATTTTTGACAAGAGTAAAGGTGATATGGTAGGCGAAATTGATGACTAGACAAGCCCAAGATGACGTAGAGCAAAGCCCAAACCCAAAGGAATTTGATTTCCATGCAGAGATTAAAGAAGAATTAAATTCCAAGAAGATAGGAGAAGTTCTAGTAGGAATACAATTATAATAAAGAATTATATTCTTTAAAGATAGTTTAATTCCAACTTAAACTCCTCCTCAAAGAAGGACTTTGGCCTAGCCCTATAAATAGCAAGGAGATTTCGACAAGTCCATAGAGAGAGCATTAGGGAAATTTCGACAAGTCCAAGGAAGGGCAAAAGGAGAGAATTTTCGACAAGCATCTAGGGCAAGGAGGATTTCGACAAGCCTCCTTCTTCATCCTTTTCTTTCTTGTTCGATTGGGTTCATGCTAGGGATTGTTTATCTTGTGTTTCTTTGGAACCTAGACATGAACTAAATCTACTTGGCTATGGTTATTGTGTTTTGTGGTTGTGAGAAACTATTGGTTCTTGTTTAGGTAATAAGAGTTTGCACTTTTCTATTCAAGGTTTATTCATTCTTGGTTCTTATTCTTGTTTGCGAGTGAATTGGGAGAGGATCTCGTGATTTCATCTATTTATCTAATATCGGGAGAGTTAGATTCAAGAAACGAATGAATATGATCTTTATGCAATCTATTGATAGTGAAGATTAATCCGGCTTAGGAATAAGTTAAGGATTTCAACGGCTAAGAGGAGCGCAAGATTGGTTGTTGTTCACCCTTGATTCACGCAGGGATGTATTATCAAGGCATGCACAAGTAGCTAGAGTTTCGACTTAGGGATAAGAAGAAACCATTGAAGAACGCTCTGCCGAACCTTGAAGGTTGCTGCCCAGAAGCCCAAGTAGATGCCCAGGCAACCATCGATTAGTTGCCAAGGCAACCCCGTTGTGCAAGTTGCCACGGCAACTGATTTGCCCGTACACTCTTTTACCAAGACGATCCAATCGGCTATCACACCTCAACTCACGATAACCTGGCCTATCTCTCTCATTTGAATTCATCTTTTCTTTTACTTTATTTGCTTTCTAGATTAGTTATTAGTTAAACTTCTATAATCCTTTATTTGTGTTTTTACTTTTTACAGTGCAAGAGACTAGATTCTTGAAGTAGCACCAATCCCTGTGGAGACGATATCTTTTATACTATAACTTGCGATGTGTATACTTGCACATTTGCGTGGCACTTATTACGCGCAACACGCAGGCACGTGTCTGGCATTTGCGCTGCATGCGCGCGAGGCAACCCCCTTAAAACCCCAGGGGTGCGGCTGCCGCTGCACCAGCATCGCCCGTCTGCACCGTGACTGCCGCCGCTGAAGCCACCAGATGGTCCGTCCCGAACCACCGTTCCAGTGGCACCGATGCCGTCCGCCGCCGTCCCATGCCGCTGTCGATCTCTGTGAAATAAAGAGGGGAAGAGTCAAAACCCTAGGCTCAAATCTAGGATGAAATTCGTCTTCAAATTCGAACCAAATCAGATGGTTTTTAGGGTTTCAACCAAGGATCAAGCCCCTTGTCGGATTATGGCTTCAATTTTGGGATTGAATCCCGATTTTTCCTTGAATTGCAAGCCCTAGCTCTTGTAATACCCCAATTTTTGGTTAGTGACTAAATTGCAAAACTTCAAAAGTTTGTGGTTATAATTTAGTGACTAAAATGTAAAAATTCAAAGTTTGGTGACAAAAGTGAAAAGTTGGGAAAAGTTCAAGGACCAACATGGTAATTTTTCCAATAAATATTTTTATGGGAAAAATGAATAGTTCATCCCGGTATAAGAATTTTGGTGGGAATTAGATTTTTGCTACGGGATTTGTGTAAAAAGCTGTAAAAGGAAAAAATTCTGGGAATTAATTCGGATGAGCATTCGAACTCAGAATATTATAAAAACTTGATGGGAGCCTTAGACAGACTAAAGGAACATGATACTAAAATTTCGAATTTTTTTGAATCGATTTGGATTCGATTCTATGAGTATTCTAAAATAGTGCATAATGGCATTTTGTAGATATATGGACTCATTAATGGCATTTTTGACCTTTTGCCCTTACTTTTTAATTAAAATTGATTATTTTGGATAAGATAATACAAGTGTTGTGATCCAATTGGTCATAACTAATGGGCAAATTGGTCATTTCACTATTAGTAGAGATTTTTATATTGGACTTTTGAGAATAAAATGTCATTTGTCCTTATATTTTAACAAAGAAAAAGCTAGAAACTTTCTCCTCTTCTTCCTCAAGTTCGAATACACCATATCCAAGGTAAGGGGAATTTTTTATTCAATTTTTGGTTAGATTCAATTGGTTATTGGATCAAGACATGAAATAGAAAATTGATCTCCATCAAATTCTCTTTCATTTGGTATAATTTTAAGTAGTTTCCATGTTTGTATGTTGAGTTTGGGAGTTAGGGTTTATGAAGGATAAGTTGATATATTGAGTTTTATGGATTGTTTTGATTAAATATGGTGTTGTGATGTTGTTTCAAGCATGAATATAGTGAAATTTCTATGTTTTGGTTGTTAGATGATTTTTTGGGAAAATTAAAAAATTAGGGGAACTCTTGCAAAATTTTCTTTTGAACAGGATACGATGTTAGAAGCTTGAATATGTTGTGTAGAAGCTAAAAACATGCTTGAATCAAGTTGGAAAGTTAGGTCAAAGTGACCATTTGTATTCGGCTAAGAGAAAGAATTTTGGGGAAAATTTTGGAAAAAATTTCCTGAGCTTGGAAATGATGTAAGGATGATTTTGTAAACTTTAGAAAGTCATTTGGACTATTATGGAAGGTTGTGAAGTAATAAGGACTAAGTTGTAAATTTTGGAAAGTTTAAGGACTTAGTTATTAAACTTTTTGTTGGAGTGTATTGTGATGGAAAATCAAGGTTAGTGATTAAAAGGTTGATTTTAAAGTTTAGATAGAATTTGGGGACCAAAATGTGATTTCGGCAAATTTAAAGATTAAAGGTAAATTTTTAAAGCTTAGGTTCTCAAGTGTAAAAAACTGAAGAATGTAAGGTTTAGAGTTGAAAATGATGGTTGGGAGTTTAAAAGGAGTCTTTTAGGATTAAAGTGAATATTTTTGGAAAGTTATAGAATTATTAGGAATATTTTCCTAATATATATATATATATATATATATATATATTAATGTTAGTAAGATACTAACATTACTTTGAAATGGTATTGGTAGTTGAAATGTGGTGTAGATCATATTCGTGATCACAATCAAGGTTTGAACAAGTCGGTAGATAAAGGAAAAGCTCCAAAGTAAAGTAGTATAGTATAGCTAGTGAGGCAAAGGTGAGTGCATTTTTATTTATTTATTATTATGCTATGAGATAGACTTGTGATAAGTCAATCTCGAAGGTTAAAGGTAAAGGATTTGAATTATCTGAAATGTTTGAATGGTTTATAAATGATTTAGGGTATGAAATGCCCAATACAAATTTCTATATGAAAGTGATTTATTATGATTTATTAGTATTATTGATAAAAAAGGAAAAGTTCATATTATTGAAATGTTAAATGCCTATTGTATGTCTATTGAGAGTCTTGGTATATTGGCATGCCAAAGAGTTAGATAAAATTGGTTTAATACTGCTACTAAACAGGCGATACATTTAATACTGCTACGGCAGGCGAGACAGTGAGTTGTGTTTTACAACTACGATCCAGTGAAGGTTATTAATGTCGTTAAGTTACGGTAGTATTTCTAGTGATACACTAGCATTGATCTATTGATCCAAACACAACTGATTAGTTGTTGCGGGCACATGTGCATTACTCATTCAAACACAACTGATTAGTTGTTGCGGGCACATGTGCATTACTCGTCATTAAACTCACGTACCTAGCATTCTCATATATAATACATTGAGCTATGCTATATTATCATTGGAATTGAAAGTGGAATGGTTTGGTAAATCAGATTCGTGATTTTCAAATCCTTTTTAATATTCTTATTGCACTCTACATATTTCTATTATACTTATAGTGAAATGTTTTCAATTATCATATATATTACCTCACTAAGTGTATACTTAGAGTGTGATTGTTTCACACGTAGATATTAAGGAGCACAAGGAGTAGCAGAGGACGTCATCATAGTTTGTTGAGTCGAATATCAGTATCAGTATGACATCTTTAATGTTGTCTTTTGATATTACTAGTCGCCATGTATGTTTATTTATATTTTGGCTGCTCTGATATGTGTATGTTTAGAAAAGAGTTAGTTTAAATCATATTTTATTTACTATCTAAATGATTTTTAAATTAGGCAGTTTTTAAACAGTTTTACTATTTAAATAACTACTAAGTGAACTGCCTAGTTGCTGCTTGAATTCAGGTTTGAACTGAACTTAAAAAAAAAAGTTTAAAATTTTACGTGATTAGGTGTTAATTTATTTAAAGAGTAAATTGTTTAAATTTTAAAAAGAAACAAAATTTTATTGATTAATAAAGTGGGAACTATAATACAAGTGTCATGTGACACCTCTAACTTGTATTCAGTAATGGATATGGGTGAGGGGTGTTACATTTATTGGTATCAGAGCTATAAGTTTAATCGGTTCTCGACCAGAATGAAAGTTGTTTTTGTTGAACAGTGTGTACATGTCACTAGGATGTTAAAATTACTGATATGATGTTTATATTATTGATGAAAGTCGCTCCTTACTAATGTATTGGCTATGTGATTATAGATGTCAGAATCAAGAGGTTCTAGACGAGCGGTGGATCAGGAGGTTCCGGAAGAAGTCGATAGTGGCAATAATGAGGTTAATAATAACCATCCGGCTCAACCGGAACAAGGGAGAGTATCAGCACAGCAAGGAATGCCTGTGCAGGATCAAAGAACTTTTCTTCAGGCATTAGAAACAGTTCTGATGCGTTTCCAGCCACAAGCTCCTCCTGCTCCCCGTATGACAATTGCTAAGAAATTAAAAAGTTTGGGAGCACCTAAATTTAAGGGAGATTTAGATGATGGTCCAGTGGCTGCGGATATATGGTTAAATGATTTAAAGATCAAGCTTGACGGATTCCGTTGTTCTGACACGGATAAGTTGGACAAAGCTGTCTCGTTACTTCGAAGTCAAGCCAGATTCTGGTAGACCAATGCTACGATGCATGTCCCTCCAGAGCGAGTTACCTGGCAATTCTTATTAGAAGAATTCAAAAATAAATATAATGGAGACCAGTTCATCCGGGAGATGAAACAACAATTCTTCAGCCTGGAGCAAAGAAACCGGACTATCTATGAATATGAGTGTGAATTCAACAAGTTGAGCCAGTTTGCAGCGGAATTGATCCCTGTTGAAAAGGATCGATATGAGTATTTTATTGAAGGCCTAAATAGGAAACCCATGGAAATGTTGGTGGCATTGAACTTGCCTACTTTTCAAGAGGTGGTAAATCGAGCTAAAGCAATGGAACGTGTCTATTCAGAGCCGGAGGACACGACAGAGCAGATTTCACATTCTAATAAAAGACCAAGAACATCTTCAGATTCTTTCTCATCAAAGAGGAATAAAGGTGGTTCTTGGTATAAGAATAAATCTGGATCTACTCGTAAAGGAGGAAACGCTAGAGGAAATAGATAGACTGTTAATTCGGGTGCTAGTTCGTCATTCCAGTTTAGAATTCAGTGTGACGTTTGTGGTAAATGCCATTCTGGCACATGTTGGATGACGACGGGAGCATGCATGAATTGTGGAAAAATGGGTCATTTTGCGAGAGACTGACCTAAAAAGCAAGGTGAACGATCTATTCAGACAGAGAGGTCTGCTGCGATGCCACAAAGAGGTAGAGGCGGAGCTGGACCCGGAAGACCATCCGAATTTGTTTCATAGCAGGAAATGTGTGCACCAGCCCGAGTTTTTCACATCCAGACATATAAAGATCGTGATGATCCAGAAGTTATTACAGGTACGTTCTATCTTTATGATGAGCCTGTGTTTGTTTTGATTGATCTGGTTCTACGCACTCATATATTAGCACTAAGCTGATTGAGGAAATGAGTATTCCATTAGAGTCTATCTCTAGTGACATTATAGCTACCAATCCATTGGGTCAGAGTGTAAAAGTGAGTCGAATACGTAGAAATTGTCCAATAAAGGTACAAGCAATAGAGTTCCCGGTAGATTTAATGGAATTACCTTTCGAAGACTTTGAGATAACTTTAGGAATGGTTTGGTTATCTGTTTATCATGCAATGGTGGATTGTCGTTTAAAATGACTAATATTGAGGGTTTCAGAAGGTGCTGAGATAATGGTAGTGGGTGAAAGGATGAATCCACTATCTAATGTAATTTCAGCTGTTTCTGCAAAGAAATTGCTATTGAAAGGTTGCCAAGCCTTTCTAGCTAATGTGGTGGATACTCAAACTTCTGGAGTTAAGTTTGATGATATTCCTACTGTTCGAGATTGTCCAGATATATTTCCTGATGAATTACTTGGATTACCTCTAGATCGAGAAGTAGAATTTAAAATAGAGGTATTACCTGGTACTGCACCTATATCGATGGCTATGTATAGAATGGCGCCAGCAAAGCTTCTGGAGTTAAAGGTGCAATTAAAAGAATTATTGGATTGGGGTTTTATAAGACCAAGTGTGTCACCTTGGGGTGCACCGGTATTATTCATGAAAAAGAAAGACGGGTCTATGCGACTATGCATAGATTATCATCAAATAAACAAGGTAACTGTAAAGAATAAATATCC